>JALDAQ010000226.1:0-12000 GCA_025584915.1 Monochamus saltuarius
TGTTGTATTTCGAACACAATCCACGAAATTCTATACGGCAGGCTAGCCGCGAATTGAATTTGGATAAATCGACCGTTCGACGAATTTTAAAGACCAATGAGTATCATGACTACAAAATTTACAAATTGGAGTATTTGCCTGAGCGTCACATTGAAAACAGACTTAATTTTATAGCTCAAATTGCAGTAAATGTTGATCAGAACCTTTTTCGGCACGTTCTTTGGACGGACGAAAGTCGGTTTGTCAGTAATTGTTTGCCAAACAGGCACAACGAACACTACTAGTCCATTGAATAGCCCCACATTGTAAATCCAGTCCAAAACCAAGGCCATTTTGGAGTAAATACAGATTCGGAAATTGCGGATCTTTACAGAGAAAGTAGAAATTGCCGCTTGATTCCAGGGAAGGTACGAACTTTAAGAGAGGCGGCGACGTGCATTGGTCTAGCATTCCCCACTACTACGGTAATCGGTTCCGTATTGCCAACGCCAATTCGCAAATCTAACTGTCAGATCAACTGATGCCAGTGTTGTCAGATCTCATGAATTCCGAGGAAATCTCATGCTTTTTAATAGACACAAAAAGAAATAATAAAATTATTAAAATTACTCTTTGAAATCTACCAAAACAAAAACCTAACGAGAAATAAAGGCAAAATCGAGGGCAAAATTGAATAGATAGAGATAGGTATCTACAATATTTGGGTACTAGAAATATCCTTTATTGTAGATTGCTCTCTTAATAATTAGCAATGAATACATAAACGGGTATGACAGTCTACGGATATGAGGTGTGTGTGCTGTATTCACGCTGTATTGCAGTGATTCTTAACTCTATAACTGAGCAATACAGAAAAAAAATACCTATGCATCTAGATAGTATGTTTAGTATAGAAATTCTAATATAGGGTTGTTCTAGCAATTGCTATCTTCATTGAGTATATAATTATTAATAAATACTTAGCTCTGGCTAATTGGTACGACCAAAGCCATTACTCAAATACACACACACACAACTCTATTCCGTAAGGGTACCTACATTTTCTGGAAACAACAGATTTTACAACCCGTGAGTCACCCTGCGTCACGTCAACTGCGCCTCAACGTTCGCCCGGCCTAACAATAAAATAAATTAGAAAGGTTACATGGTTAATAACTTTTAAGTAAGTACCTGTAACTACCTACTTACAATGTAATATTATGATAAAATAGCAGAACATAGTTTCGGTTTATACTTCGAAACACGATTTTTTTAAAACACAAATTTTGGAACTTTTTGAAAAACACTTTATTCATTGAAGGTTTACAAAAGTAGGTTCATCAGTAGATGTTACAACAACAAATAGTAAACAAGAATTGAATGCACAATCACAAGTCGACTATTTATATGCGGAGAACTGCTGATTCTGCAGAGTCTGCTATTACTATTAGAACAAAGGGATGAGGTATCGTAATTCCTCCCTGTTAGATGGAACTTTATTCGGAAGGAATAAAATTCCACAAATATTTAAATTATTATCTCATTGTTAGTTTCCAAATTAACTTTACTTTTATGCAATCTCGGCAAAATAAGCTTTTTGATTAAAATATACAATACAATCATTATTAAAATCATGTACAAAATAATTATCCAAACATTAGTAGAAACGTTAACAGGATTTTTTTATTGTATTAAATAGTTTCGGTTTATAACTAGAAAATCTTAATAAATTCACTTCACAAAATTTGTCGTTATTCAAGATTAAAGTTTGAATATTTACATTGCCTGTTAAGGTCTCTTTACACTTTGTGTCAAGATATGTATAGGTATAATTATGCTCATTTAAGGCAAGGTAATTTTTGGTAGGAAGGATGATTTGGTAAATATTATTTTTTATGGGGGATGCATAAAGTTGATTTCTAAAATAAATGTTACTTTCAAGTCTTTAGTTTATGCAGTGTATAAAGTTTATCAAATGAAATAGCAATTTCAATTCTTTCAAAAGTATTATAAATTGTTTGAAAAACAAACATAATTTGAGTTAATATGGAATTTATTAAAAAGTAATCATAAAATTCAATTTCATGAAGAGAAATACTTTTTATTGTATTCTCTAGTTGTAAAATTCTGGATTGTAAGATATATTCATTATGTGAAATATTATTAGCAATTTCATTAAAATTATTTATAGTCGAATTTAATAAAACAATTTGATTATCTAAAACAGTTTTTAATTTTAATTGGTTATTTTGTAATTGAGAAATTTGATTATCATATTTTAAAGCATCTTCGTTATCTAAATTACCAGTTATGCTTTTAACTAATGATCCTAAGATATTTATTCCACGTTTTCGTCTATTTTTTAATTCTAATTGATTGATTTGACTCAGTATTTCATTTCTTAAGTTTTCAATAACGTTGTACATATTAAAATATTCCTGCTTATAATTATCATTTAACAATAAAGTGTTTTTTATTTTATAAAAGTGATTACATATTGAATAATATTCCTTTATTACAGGGTTAAGGTTAAATATCTGAATAAGGGGCTTATTGTCCTTTATTATTTGCGTTGTGCCTAATCTAACAGGTAATACGCCGGGATTGTCTCTTATCAGGTGGAAGTGAGGTCTCAAGGTTTGCAAGGTGCTTACTATGCATCCGCATCTAAAACAATGGATGGTTTTCTAAGTTCTTTTAAATGTATGACTTTGACTTTATTATTCCTATTATCTTTTATCTTTGCTTTGTTATTTTCTAGTAACTCTGTGATTATATATGGTCCTAAGAATTTTGGTTTGCTTTTAGCTTGACGTTCTGGTGCTTTTAAATAAACTCTTTGATTTACCTGAAAAGTAGTTTGAATTTGTCCGCGATCATTTCTTTTATTAATAACATTTTGTTTATCTTGTTCTTGATTAGTTGAAATTTCTTTATACAAGGAATTTAAACGATTTCTATGATCTTGAGTATATTCTGAATAAAATGTAGATGAAATTAAATCAAAAGAATCTCTGTTATTTGTGTGACCATAGGTTAATTCAAAAGGTGTGAACTTCGTTGCAGAATGTACAGTGCTGTTATATGCTAATATTGCATAAGGCATTAATTTCGTTACATGTTTATCTTTATCTTTTGCTCTTAATATTCGCAGATGTTCTACGAGGGTTGAGTGAAATCTTTCCACTGGGGAATTTGATTCATGATGCGCTGGGGTCGTAATATGAAAATTAATTTTTTGTAATCTCATCAGGTCTTTGATTACGGCGTTATTAAATTCATTTCCGGGATCTGAAATAATTTGTTCCGGTACTCCGAAATATGAGAAAAATTGTATAAGATTATCATGAACTGATAAGTTATCTCGTTTACTTGGAAATGCTTGACCAAATTTTGTAAATTTATCTATTATAGTTAGAAAATATTGGTTTTCAAATTGGAAAAGGTCCATATGTAAAATTTGAAATGGTTTACTGGGTGTTTCAGTTAATACGAGGGGTATGTAAGGTGTTTGTCTAGAATATTTATTTCGTTGACAAATTTCACAATTATTAATATAATTAGTAACATCTGTTTTTAAATGTTTCCAATAATAATTTGATTTTAAACGATCGTAAGTATCTGTTATACCTCTATGATTTGTTTTACTTTCATGTTGATTTTTAATTAATAATAATTTTTCGTCTTGGTCTGTGATAATATTAACAAATTTTGTACATTGTATTAATTTTAGGTTCCTGAAATGTCTCATATATGTTTCAGTGAATAAGGGAATTAATTCTTTACTTTGAAAGTAGATATAATTGTTTTTTTTCTGGATTTACATGTTGCGTTAATAATTCTAAAATGCAATTTATATTTGAAGGTGGAATTTTATAGTCTTTATTAAATTATTTTCTACTGTTTTAGTTGACACATGTAATTCTGGATGAATATTTCTTTCTACAATAATTTGAATTTGTTTATTGTTAATAATATCGTCTAAAATTGGTATTCCATCATTTTGTGTTTCTTGGTTTACAGAATGTACTGTATTATTAGAATTTTCGTTATTTTGGTTGGTATCTACGTTTGTAGAAATGTTTTCTGATTCATTTCTTAGGTATTCTAAAATATCAAAATTTATATTTCCTGGTTCATTGATTACTGATTCAGTTTCATGTACGTTTATAGGAATTCTGGAAAGTGCGTCGGCATTTTTATTTAATGAGATTATGTCAGTCAAATTCGTCTAATTTTAATTTCCAACGAATTAGTTTTGAATTCGCGTCTTTAAGGTTAAAAAGCCATACAAGTGGTCTATGATCTGTATAAAGTTTGAATTTTCGTCCGAAAAGATAATTTCTAAAATTTTTACATGCACATACTATGCTTAATAGTTCAAGTTCTATAGCAGAATATTTTTGTTCAGTTTCGTTCAATGTTCTAGAAAAATAAGCTATAGGTCTGTCATTTGGAACAGTGCCTTGAGATAAAACTGCACCTATTGCATGTTGAGATGCATCAGTGGTTAAATTAAATGGTTTCGAAAAATCTGGATATAGTAAAACTGGTTCGTTAATTAATGCACTTTTTAAATGTTCAAAGGCATTGATGAATTCTGGGGTGTGAACTACTTTATTTCCTTTTTTTAAACATGTAGTCATGGGTTTTGCAATTTTTGCGAAATCTTTGATAAATTTCCTATAATAACCTGCTAATCCTAAAAATGACTTTATTTCTTTCTGTGATTTTGGAAGAGGGTATTCTTTGACTGCTGAAATTTTGTCTGGGTTAGGTTTAACTCCGTCTGGTGTAACAACATGTCCTAAATATGCGACTTCATGTCTCAAAATTCTGATTTATCCAATTATACTTTAAAATTTGATTCGCGTAATCTTTGAAAAACTTGTCTTAGTCTAAAAATGTGTTCTTGTAGTGAACTTGAAAATATTATTATGTCATCTAGATATACTGCACAAATTTCATTTTGTAATCCTCTTAATATATTGTTCATTACTCTTTGGAAAGTAGATGGGGAGTTTTTTAATCCAAAAGGCATTCTTTTAAATTCATAATGACCTGTATCTGTACTAAAAGCGGTTTTAGAAATATCATTTTTTTCCATTTCAATTTGGTGGAATCCATTAGCTAAATCCAAAGTTGTAAAATATTTACATTTTCCGAGTTTATCTAAAATATCATTGATATTTGGTAATGGATATTTATCGTCTACTGTTTGTTCGTTCAATTTTCGATAATCAATTACTACGCGCCACTTTTTCTTATTGCTTGCATCTAATTTTTGGAACTATCCATATAGGACTATTCCAAGGTGACTTGGAATGTTGAATTAAATCATTTTGTAACATTTTGTCCATTTGTAAATTTACTTCTTTTTTGTGTATTTCTGGATATCTATAAGATTTTGTATAAATTGGCGACTCATTTTTCAATTTGATAGAATGTTTGATCTGATTTGTGAAACTAAGAGGAATGTCCTCATGATGAAAAATATCTCTAAACTCATAACATAATTTTCGTATAGCGGTATATTCTTTTGATTACAATGTGAGAGTCTAAGATTTTTAAATTTGATTTATGTAAATTGTCAATGTAATCATTATATTCAGTATCAGTTTCCATTTTTTCAATAAAATTTACTTCGTTAGTGTCAATAGGTTCAATTTCTAAAGGTTCGAGAATTGTTAATTCTACAGGGTATTCATTTGCGTTTATTAATGTAGTTATTGCAATATAATTATTTACGTTAACTAATGCTTCTGGCATTTCTATATCAATTAATTTTGAATAAGGTAAAATTCCTGTGCCATTTTTTTTTTTTACTGGTAAAAATACAACTTGTTGAGTTCGAGGTGGTATTTGAATAATATAAGGTTCTTGTAAAGTTATAGAAACATTTTGATTTGGCGAATAATTTTCTTCAAAATTTTGACCATTAACATAAATTGGAATTTGAACTTGAGGTGTTATTATTATTTTGGAACAAAAATCTAATTTTGCTTTGATTTGGAGTAATAAATCAAATCCTATAAGTCCATCGAAATCTTCTGAAAAGTCGAATAAATAAAATTTATGATATTCTTCGCTATTTAATGATGGAAAAATTTGAATTAACATAGTTTCGTGATGATAAGACGTTGCGTGTGATGATTTAACAAGAAATTCTTCATTTTGAATAAAATTTGGATATACAGTGTAAGCTAAAGATGGTTTCATAAAACTTCGATTGCTATGTGTCTATTAAAAATTTTGCATTGTATAATTCTGGGATTATTATGTAAGGAAGGTCTGTTGAGTAATTATTTATGTGTATTACGTCTGGTTCGGTGTGTGACGAGTCATAGAAAATTTTGGGTTTCATCCTGATTTGAATAATTATTTCCATACAATTCTGATAAATTATAATCATTATTTAATTCTGTGTGGTTATCATTTTCAAAATTTTCTGGTTCGAAATATTCAGTACTCTCTGGTGTATAATCATAGTTTTCATGATTAGCAGTATAATCATATAAGTTTTCATGATTAACAGTATAATCATAAGAATTTTGGGAATTTACAGGATTTACTGTTTGGTTATACATATTTTTAGAAAATATATTTTGTTTAGGTTTTTGAACTGTGTGAGTATTTCCTGATGAAGTATCCATGGGTGTCGGCTTAGGTTGATTTCTAAATACTTGAGAGTTTGGCTTAAAAACATTTGTTTTTTGATTTGAATTTAAAGTTTGTCTTTGAGATTGATTGTTAAAATTGTGTCTATATTGGTATTGCGGAGGTATTTGATATTGGGGTGGATTTCTGTAAAAACTTTGTTGTTGTTGTTGAAAAGGTTGATGGTTGGGTTGAAAATTAGATTGAAAGTTTGGTTGAAATTTTTGCTGAAGGTTTGGTTGAAAATTGTTCATCCTAAAATTTTGTTGTTGTTTTGTCGAGATAGGAATCTTAGATTTTTGATAATTTTGAAGGTTATTCTGATTTTGTCTGAACTGGTTAAAATCTAGTTCTTCACGTACAAGTGACATTGCTTTTCTATGGAATCAGGTTTATTAAGACGTACTGCCATTTGTATTACATAAGGTAAATTTGCGATGTAAATTTTTAATGCTGTATCATCATAATGTTTAATTTTTATTATTTTTCTGCTGCTTCAATATTTAAACTATTTAATTGAGAAAAGATAAGACTACGAGCATCTTGAATTCTTATGCCAAAATTTAATAAATCTTCATTTTTCTGAATTTTTAATGACATTAATTCTTGTACTAAACAATCTAAACTTCGTTTCTCTCCGAATGTACTAATTAATGTATTTTTTACTAAAAGCCATGAATTTAATTCTGGTCTGGAACATATTAATTCTGCGGCTCTACCGGTTAATTTACTGAAAATTGTATCAGCAAGACATACATTTATTGGTGCATTGACATTTTGTTTGTCTTGAAATGCGGTTAAAAGTTTTCACATGATGTTATAAATCTTTGTAACAATTTTATATTTCCGTCAAATTTTGGAATATTATCTGCTTGGTATCTTAGTAATGTATAATTAATTTCTTGAGGCATTTCGTTTACTGTTGTTTGATTACTAATTGATAAATTCGAAATTTGCTGTAATAAATTATCCAGTGTTCAAAATTTTATTTTTCAGTAAAATATTTTTAAAATTCAATTTTTGATTTTAATTAGAAGTATGCAGTTCTTTTATTTGGGGAAATAAGGGAATGGTAAGGGAATATGGGAAAATGAGGAAAAAATCTTTAAATGAGCACTTACAGTAAGAGAATATTTAAAGATGTTTTCATTGATGTCTTCTCGAATAAAGATTGAACGATACTAATAAGCAAATTCGCTGGGAATTTTTCCGTACTTATTAATATTTCTCTTTATTCTGGTTTCTCGATTCTTTCTTGATTTTCTGATTAGTGCTCGCTGCTCAGAATTTCGGTGGATCGTTGTCTTTTGGAGTGGATCGTTGTCCTTTGGGGTGGATCCTTGTCCTTTGGCCTCTCCGGTTTTCTCGTCTTGGCCTCTCCTTCGATTGCGTCGTTTCGTTGGTTGTGGTATGGCTTAATTGCCCGGTGATTTTTGTAATCTACCACAATTTTGGTTTGTTGTGATTTAGCCCAATTGCTCGGTGGTTAATTTTCGTTTAACCAATCACGGTTTTTGTTTCTGTGTTCTGACCCAATTGTCCGGTGATTAATATTCCTTTAATTAAACACAGATTTTGGATTTTGTGTTTTGACCCTATTGTCCTGTGATTAATATGCATTTAATCAACACAAAACCTTGAATTCTGTCTACCATATGTTGCGTTTTTCTTCTTGACTCAGTTCACCAGTCTGGAATTGTAGTTTTTCTTGATTTCCTTGGATTGTAAGTTCGTTTTGCGCATAAACACTTGAAAGTGACGAAGAAAAACTTGATTTTTGCTTCTTGCACAAATCCACAAGACTGCGCCAGTTTCGGTTTATACTTGAAACACGATTTTTTTAAAACACAAATTTTGGAACTTTTGAAAAACTCTTTATTCATTGAAGGTTTACAAAAGTAGGTTCATCAGTAGATGTTACAACAACAAATAGTAAACAAGAATTGAATGCACAATCACAAGTCGACTATTTATATGCGGAGAACTGCTGATTCTGCAGAGTCTGCTATTACTATTAGAACAAAGGGATGAGGTATCGTAATTATAATTATCTAAAGCAGGTTTTTGGTAGTTTTGCTGCGCATTACCAGCCAAACACACAGGTTACAGAAAATAGGAAGTAGTAGAATTATCTAAATAAGAAATTAAAGAAAAATCTGAACAGCAGTAAAACATTGGGAAGCTAGATCGTCAAACGACAACAAAAAAATTCACATAACATACAAGAGGCTAACATCGCAAGGGGCAGCGTTACCGCATAGCGAACTGTACCGTGTTCCCTTTCTTATACTTCAATGCTACACAAATGAAATGTATTGTTATAACATGTAAACATCTTCTTTAATTTGAAATAATAAAATTAATTTAAAAAGAAAGTTCTCGTCCGATCACTGAAGTCAAGCATCGTCGGGCACGGTTAGTACTTGGATGGGTAACCGCTTGTAAACACCGCGTGTCGTTGTCCACTTTTTGCATTTTTTTTTTCGAAAACACCGTTGGATATCGCATGGGCACTGATTCCTGAACATTTAATTCTCAATTTTGATGTCATACTTTTGTGTAATTTCCTATCTATAATATTGGAATGTAGAGCTCATCTAAAGTATCGAAATTAAAATAATTTCATCTTTACAATTATTAGGTTAAGTGAGATAACGGTTTAAGGGAGAAGTTATTTCGGAATTATCAGCTACGGAGCATTTATTTTAAAGTTAAGAAAATCTTGAGTTTTTGAAATAAATTTCAAACACAACAATTAGGTTTTACACACAAGTACCACAAATCATACAAATTCAGGCAACGGCCATACCACGATGTAAAATACCAGTTCTCATCCCAGTTCCGTGCTAGCCTTTGAATGAGCGAACACGAAGAGCTACATAAAATTAAAGATATATCGCCCCAAAAATCGTCAACAGATATATAGCCGACACCGATATCACAGACATTGTAAAACCGCGATGTTAGTCGCCTGAAAGTTTACCGTCTAATTATGTAAACATAACCGGTAGTGATGAAAGTGTGTACAACAAAAACATAGACAGTGATAGGACACCTAGTTCTAGTTTTAGTGCTAAAAACAAAACGAGAAATAAGCTAGTGAGACAATTGAGTAACAGTGCCCCGGGTTTAGACACAAACTCGATAAACATTGAAAGTAGTCATTAAGAAGAAAAAACCTAAATACATAAACGTGAAATCAAAAATCGACATAGGAGAGAAAACCAACGAAATTCCGTAAAAACAACCGACGATGACCGAAAAAAGCCAAACAAAAAAACTCTGAACAACAGTGGGAATCCCAATTCGTTCTAGAAAGAAATCCACACATGTCCGAGGAGACAAAAACTCTAGATCAACAAAAAACAGCACTTAAACAGCGGGATTTATCGGAAGCACTAATTGCCAAATCAATGCAAGAAAACATAATGTCTATAATTAGAGACGATCAAGAAACTATGGAAATTCAAGAAATTACAACACCGACACACCTCTAACTAATACTGAAGGCGAGCAAGAGGTTCGTTCAAGAACAACCTTTATTAACAAGCCAAAAAACACGAATAACAATAGAGGCAGCACCAAACCTCCACCGATTGTAATTCAAGGTAGCCCTAATAATCATCTGCACCTAATAAGCGAACTAAAAACACATATAAAAGGTTTTTACATAAAATATGCCCCTAAATCCATACTGATATATATCACGGACAAATATGAATACCACATTTACAAGGGGAAACTCGTAGAAGCCGCTGACACACCCTTCCATACATATACGAGTAACGAAGAAAAAACACATGCTTTCGTACTACGAGGGCTATAAAATGGACCAAATATATCCTGTACACTAAAGTTTCCTGGGAGCGTAGGTACAACGAGAGAATTATTACTCAATGCAGAAGATGTCAAGGATGGGGACACGCTACTTCCAATTGATACAAAAAACCTAGATGCGTTAAATGTGCGGAATTCCACTGGACAAAAGACTGTCAAAAATCACAAGATTCGGAGCCAAAATGTGCTAATTGTTCAGGCAACCAAACTGCTTCTAATACCGAGTGCCCCGTATACAGCTACCGACTGCAAAAAATAAACTCCCAGCTGCAACCACGAGAAACGCAGACACTTGTACCAGCCCCACAACCTACAACCAACCCCTGGACACGTGGACCCCCAAAGTTCAACCAGGCACCACAAACAACTGGAGAGGACACCACGGCGAGAAACCCCCATTAAACCAGGAGGGACCCGAGTAGAGAATCTGCAGATCCAACCACAATCACGAAACAGCCGGAACATTTGCCAGGTAACGTTTCCCCCGCAGCCTCCCTAGATTTTAATGAACTAATGAACCAACTTGCTACTTTGAACTCTATAATTAACCTGAAAGAAACTATAAAAGCCGTAAAACAATTAAATACCATGTTAATGGGTGCCAAAAATGCTCTGGACAAAATATTAATTTTACAGGAATTTACCACAAAATACTTATAAAATTGACCCTTCTTGCTAATTAACTGGAACTCTAACGGACTAAGGACAAGAACTAACGAACTGAGACACTTCCTAAATGCAGAGAAAGTAGACATAATGATCCTTACAGAAACCAGGCTTAACATAAACGACAGACTTAACGTTACTAATTACAAAACGTACAGACACGATTAAAATTACAGAGGCGGAGGAGTAGCTATACTCATCAGAACAAATATACCACATATGCCCCTCCCATATATCGACGTAAACATCGAAGACATAGGCATAAAACTACAAGACGGCACAATAATACGTGCAATTTATAACAGACCAAGACATAACATAACAAATGACGAACTGACGCAACTCACCAAAGACTATAAAGTGCTACAGGTAGGAGACTTTAAGGCCAGGCATACCTCATGGAACAATCAAAAAATGCAACAAACATGGCAAAGTCCTATACGATTATGCTGAAAACAACAATCTCGCAATATCGGCTCCAGATAGACCAACTCATTATCCCGCTAATGGTACTACTCCCACGATAATAGACTTAATACTGAATAAAAATTATCCACACCCCTTAATCCCAGTTTCCCTTTCCTAACTCTCTAGCGACCATAACCCTGTGACAGTAACTCTGACTAATACAAAACAAACGAAACACAAGTACAGATTTATGACTATAAAAACACAAACTGGAAATTATTTAGGAAAATTATTAATGTCAGACTGACAATAAACAATAACATAGATAGTCGACAAGAACTACAGGCAGATTCTGATCGCTCGAATCGATACGTATCGTATCGAATTGTCTGTTTTTGTGATTCTGATTTTATTATGGAGTCGCAAGTTATCGACTAGAAATGTCATTTGTGC
>JALDAQ010000227.1:0-11328 GCA_025584915.1 Monochamus saltuarius
ATGTTCTATGCAGACGATAGCAAGCTTTATGGAAATCCCATCTCGGATCACGCTGTTCTACAGGCTGATCTAATGAAAATTAATACTTGGTGGTCCTTACCACTGAATGTAGATAAATGTACTGTTCTTCATATCGGTCATAACAATCCGCATTTCTCTTATCGTCTGTCATCTGGCTTAATAACAGCAGTGGAAGTTGAGTTGGTCAGAGCAAACTTCATGTGGGGTTAAAAGAGCTAACACACAAATGTACTTGCTAAGGAAATGTTTTCAAAATCCTAACCCTGCTTTGTTTTTTCGCCTTTACAAAACATATATTCGGCCTCGTCTAGAGTATGGTATATAGGTCTGGTGTCCATATCTAGTTAAATACATTATGGCATTGGAAAAAGTTCAAAGAAATGCTACAAAGATGATTCCAGCGTATCAAAATTTATCATATGAAGACCGTCTACGCCTGTTGAAACTTCCCTTCCTCTCCGAGAGACGAAAAAGATGTGATCTCATTCAGTTATATCGTTCTACCCACAATCTTTTCTCCGTCGACATGTCTTGCTTATTTGTTTTAAATGAAGATATACGCCTGAGAGAGCATTCAATGAAACTTCTGCACGAAAAATACAATACAACAGTTAGACAACAGTTTTTAACGAACAGAGCGTTTCATCATTGAAACTCCTAGCCCGATGACATTGTAAGTGCCCCATCTCTTAATGCCTTCAAGAACAAGTACGATCGTTATGTGTCTAGTGTGTTAACTTAGTAGTTTTTTTTTGTCATTGTTTCATTATTTCTTTACTTATGTACTATTTTACTTACTTGTGTACTCTACTATTTTGTCTTTGCATTGTATTAGAATAAGTTTTCTACTTTTGGGCATAATAGATTTTTTCTCTGCCTTTCTTATATTGTAATAATAATAATAATAATAATAATAATAATAATAATAATAATAATAATAATAATAATAATAATAATAATAATAATAATAATAATAATAATAATAATAATAATAATAATAATAATAATAATAATAATAATAATAATAATAATAATAATAATAATAATAATAATAATAATAATAATAATAATAATAATAATAATAATAATAATAATAATAATAATAATAATAATAATAATAATAATAATAATAATAATAATAATAATAATAATAATAATAATAATAATAATAATAATAATAATAATAATAATAATAATAATAATAATAATAATAATAATAATAATAATAATAATAATAATAATAATAATAATAATAATAATAATAATAATAATAATAATAATAATAATAATAATAATAATAATAATAATAATAATAATAATAATAATAATAATAATAATAATAATAATAATAATAATAATAATAATAATAATAATAATAATAATAATAATAATAATAATAATAATAATAATAATAATAATAATAATAATAATAATAATAATAATAATAATAATAATAATAATAATAATAATAATAATAATAATAATAATAATAATAATAATAATAATAATAATAATAATAATAATAATAATAATAATAATAATAATAATAATAATAATAATAATAATAATAATAATAATAATAATAATAATAATAATAATAATAATAATAATAATAATAATAATAATAATAATAATAATAATAATAATAATAATAATAATAATAATAATAATAATAATAATAATAATAATAATAATAATAATAATAATAATAATAATAATAATAATAATAATAATAATAATAATAATAATAATAATAATAATAATAATAATAATAATAATAATAATAATAATAATAATAATAATAATAATAATAATAATAATAATAATAATAATAATAATAATAATAATAATAATAATAATAATAATAATAATAATAATAATAATAATAATAATAATAATAATAATAATAATAATAATAATAATAATAATAATAATAATAATAATAATAATAATAATAATAATAATAATAATAATAATAATAATAATAATAATAATAATAATAATAATAATAATAATAATAATAATAATAATAATAATAATAATAATAATAATAATAATAATAATAATAATAATAATAATAATAATAATAATAATAATAATAATAATAATAATAATAATAATAATAATAATAATAATAATAATAATAATAATAATAATAATAATAATAATAATAATAATAATAATAATAATAATAATAATAATAATAATAATAATAATAATAATAATAATAATAATAATAATAATAATAATAATAATAATAATAATAATAATAATAATAATAATAATAATAATAATAATAATAATAATAATAATAATAATAATAATAATAATAATAATAATAATAATAATAATAATAATAATAATAATAATAATAATAATAATAATAATAATAATAATAATAATAATAATAATAATAATAATAATAATAATAATAATAATAATAATAATAATAATAATAATAATAATAATAATAATAATAATAATAATAATAATAATAATAATAATAATAATAATAATAATAATAATAATAATAATAATAATAATAATAATAATAATAATAATAATAATAATAATAATAATAATAATAATAATAATAATAATAATAATAATAATAATAATAATAATAATAATAATAATAATAATAATAATAATAATAATAATAATAATAATAATAATAATAATAATAATAATAATAATAATAATAATAATAATAATAATAATAATAATAATAATAATAATAATAATAATAATAATAATAATAATAATAATAATAATAATAATAATAATAAATAAGCAGGAGGGGTCAACCATCATCCACGACCTTTGGTGAGTAGCGACACCACTTACTCTAGCTAAAGGGTGTAAAATCGGACCGGCAGCACTGCGCACCCGGGAGGGATGAGCTTCTTTTCCCTCTGGTGCCGGCCGTCGATGTGTCAGGCCAACCACCTGACACACTGAAACCTCCGGTTCCTAATGCCAGGAGAGAAGGCCCCACAATCGACCCCATTCGGATGGGGTCATGGGCAAGGTGGTGGGGCCCAGCCGGATGGATTGCCCGTTGACGACCAAGGCCATGAAAATGGAAGTTTTGAGTGGACCGATGAGCTAAGGGACGATCTTCTGATCTGTTATGAAAGCAGCGAGCCCGGGCGAAGGGGATACATGGCGCGGATGTATGCTCGGTGGTGTGACATGCACCCCGAAGGCACAAAATCTGCGGGATTATGTATCCTACCTTCGTCGCAGAGGCTATGAGAGGCGTCCTCAACTAAGGGTGAATGAAGTGGTTGAAGAGCCACTGAATGATCCCGCAGAGGCGCCGCGCTTCATTCCCCGCGAACAGGACGACCTGAGCACCCGTCGGGGGTTGCCTTTTATAAAACCCCCGAAGCCCGCAGATCTGGCTCGAGTGGATACTGCGCTCCGTGAGGATCTCCCAGAAGAGGCTGACATCTGGCGCGTCAATTGCGCGGTGTACGAAGCCGCTGAACTGCTGACTCGGGTGGAGAGAGGGCGTGAAAATGCCGTTTCTCCACAAGAGAGAGCACGGCGGCGAGTGCACAAGATGGAGGCTAAGATCCGGTCGGCGAGGCAACACGCGTCCCGTATCCAATGTGTGATGGACTATGTGGCCAATAGGGCTTTCACACCTAAGGTGAGACGCATAGCTACCTCCCTTAGGCGGGTCCATCATACCCTGAATCGAGCGGTGCTGCTCACCATCAAACAGCATTCTCTCGACAGGATACGGATGCTAGTGGCTGCAAAAAAGTTACTAGTGAGGCGGTCGAGAAGGTTGGAGCAAAATAATTTGTTCCGTGTAAGGCCTTCTCGACTTTTTGAGCAGCCTCAGCGTGTTGCGGACAATCCGCCGACTGTAGATCAGGTAGAAGCCTTCTGGAGAGATCTTTATGGCCGCAGGATTCCACTGGATAGAGACACTCCAGCCCTGGCACACTTCGAGGCCTTTGTCAAAGGCTTCGAGAGCCACAAGAGGTGTGCCCACCGATAACCCCGGATGAAGTTCGGAGATCATTTATTAGATCGAAGAACTTCGCTGCTCCTGGTCCCGATGGGATCAGCAACTTCTGGTGGAAAAAATTCACCAGTGTCCACCGCCATTTGGCCAGAATATTCACGTCCTGGCTAAATGGAGAGCAGCAAATTCCGGCGTGGTTTGTCGAGGGAGAACCGTGCTTATCCCTAAGAGCGGAGATTTGTCCCAGCCAAAGAACTACCGTCCAATAACCTATGTCCCTATTTTCCATGTGAAATTACTTTCTAGTTTTATTTCTTTTCTTGTCTCTTGTCCTTTTCTCGCCGTGTCATCCTAAGCCTCCCTGTTTATTGTGTTTTTCAGTTTTTGACGTTTCTTCTTTTGATATATTATTTCTAGGTCATTTATTTCTTCGTTCCATTTCCATACTTTGTTATCAATGGTTAATTTTTGATAACCAATTTTGACATTCCTCTTTGCTCTTTCTTCTTTAGCTTTATTTCTAATTTTGCCTTGTATTTCTCTTTCTCTATTTGTCATATCATCATTAATATATATTTTCTGGTTCTCACTCATTTTAGTTTGTTTTTATTTTTCATAACTTTGATTTTGTCTTCTATTGATTCAAATTCTATAAGGCTTGATTCTTTTCCTATCTTCCTAGCCATTTTTATTTTTATTTCTATATCTAGTTCTTTTTCAATCAAATTTTTTATGTTTTCTTTTAACTTCTGACCATCATCGCTATTTTCGGTAATTCCATGTATTACAGCATTTTTTCTTCGTTTTTCCTTTTCTATCGTCTCGATTTTATTATCACTTATCTTTATTTTCTGTTTTAATTCTTCTATTTCAGCCACCATTTTGTCGTTTGTATTTTTGTTTTCTATTTCTTCTCTTAGTTCTTTTATTAGTAAAATATATTTTCCTTGTCCTTCTCTTACTTCTTTTAATTCCTTTTGTAGTGTCTTTATGTCTTCTGTTTGTTTTTGTTGTTCTTCTTTATTCCCTTCACATCCGTTACCAGTGTTTTCATTAAGTCCATCATCTTTGACATCATTCCTCCTTCTGATTCTTCTTTGCCTTCTTTTTGTGGCGACCTTATAGTTTTTCTCGATCTCTTAAAGACATTTCCGCTAGTTTCCGTCATTTCTCCTTTTCTTTTTCCCTCGTCTGTTGATGTACTATCTGTTTCCATTTTTCTTTTCTATTGTGTTCGTAAACGTGTCTTAGTTCGGCCCTGTTCTTTTATAATTCTTCACACCGGCTGTACCGCGCAAAAAGACAGTCCCAGTCGACCCGTCGAAAACTGACTTTTATCGGCACACCGTCTTATCTATTTATAACCTAGTTACTTGCTACTTACTTTCTTGTTTGCCTATGTTGTGGTTCTTAATTTTAATTGCATACAGACCTCACTACACTTTTAACTTATTTCACTGTGATTATCTCTTTGTGCAATTACAGCACGTAATTTCCCAGAAATTTGAGTTTAATTACGGAGCATATAACTACACCTCCTTATCACACAATTGCCAGGACTGGACTCCTGGAATAATAATAATAATAATAATAATAATAATAATAATAATAATAATAATAATAATAATAATAATAATAATAATAATAATAATAATAATAATAATAATAATAATAATAATAATAATAATAATAATAATAATAATAATAATAATAATAATAATAATAATAATAATAATAATAATAATAATAATAATAATAATAATAATAATAATAATAATAATAATAATAATAATAATAATAATAATAATAATAATAATAATAATAATAATAATAATAATAATAATAATAATAATAATAATAATAATAATAATAATAATAATAATAATAATAATAATAATAATAATAATAATAATAATAATAATAATAATAATAATAATAATAATAATAATAATAATAATAATAATAATAATAATAATAATAATAATAATAATAATAATAATAATAATAATAATAATAATAATAATAATAATAATAATAATAATAATAATAATAATAATAATAATAATAATAATAATAATAATAATAATAATAATAATAATAATAATAATAATAATAATAATAATAATAATAATAATAATAATAATAATAATAATAATAATAATAATAATAATAATAATAATAATAATAATAATAATAATAATAATAATAATAATAATAATAATAATAATAATAATAATAATAATAATAATAATAATAATAATAATAATAATAATAATAATAATAATAATAATAATAATAATAATAATAATAATAATAATAATAATAATAATAATAATAATAATAATAATAATAATAATAATAATAATAATAATAATAATAATAATAATAATAATAATAATAATAATAATAATAATAATAATAATAATAATAATAATAATAATAATAATAATAATAATAATAATAATAATAATAATAATAATAATAATAATAATAATAATAATAATAATAATAATAATAATAATAATAATAATAATAATAATAATAATAATAATAATAATAATAATAATAATAATAATAATAATAATAATAATAATAATAATAATAATAATAATAATAATAATAATAATAATAATAATAATAATAATAATAATAATAATAATAATAATAATAATAATAATAATAATAATAATAATAATAATAATAATAATAATAATAATAATAATAATAATAATAATAATAATAATAATAATAATAATAATAATAATAATAATAATAATAATAATAATAATAATAATAATAATAATAATAATAATAATAATAATAATAATAATAATAATAATAATAATAATAATAATAATAATAATAATAATAATAATAATAATAATAATAATAATAATAATAATAATAATAATAATAATAATAATAATAATAATAATAATAATAATAATAATAATAATAATAATAATAATAATAATAATAATAATAATAATAATAATAATAATAATAGTAATAATAATAATAAGGGTGTAAAATCGGACCGGCAGCACTGCGCACCCGGGAGGGATGAGCTTCTTTTCCCTCTGGTGCCGGCCGTCGATGTGTCAGGCCAACCACCTGACACACTGAAACCTCCGGTTCCTAATGCCAGGAGAGAAGGCCCCACAATCGACCCCATTCGGATGGGGGTCATGGGCAAGGTGGTGGGGCCCAGCCGGATGGATTGCCCGTTGACGACCAAGGCCATGAAAATGGAAGTTTTGAGTGGACCGATGAGCTAAGGGACGATCTTCTGATCTGTTATGAAAGCAGCGAGCCCGGGCGAAGGGGATACATGGCGCGGATGTATGCTCGGTGGTGTGACATGCACCCCGAAGGCCGCGCCCTCACCGCACAAAATCTGCGGGATTATGTATCCTACCTTCGTCGCAGAGGCTATGAGAGGCGTCCTCAACTAAGGGTGAATGAAGTGGTTGAAGAGCCACTGAATGATCCCGCAGAGGCGCCGCGCTTCATTCCCCGCGAACAGGACGACCTGAGCACCCGTCGGGGTTGCCTTTATAAAACCCCGAAGCCCGCAGATCTGGCTCGAGTGGATACTGCGCTCCGTGAGGATCTCCCAGAAGAGGCTGACATCTGGCGCGTCAATTGCGCGGTGTACGAAGCCGCTGAACTGCTGACTCGGTGGAGAGAGGGCGTGAAAATGCCGTTTCTCCACAAGAGAGAGCACGGCGGCGAGTGCACAAGATGGAGGCTCAGATCCGGTCGGCGAGGCAACACGCGTCCCGTATCCAATGTGTGATGGACTACGTGGAAGCCAATAGGCTTTCACACCTAAGGTGAGACGCATAGCTACCTCCCTTAGGCGGGTCCATCATACCCTGAATCGAGCGGTGCTGCTCACCATCAAGCAGCATTCTCTCGACAGGATACGGATGCTAGTGGCTGCAAAAAAGTCACTAGTGAGGCGGTCGAGAAGGTTGGAGCAAAATAATTTGTTCCGTGTAAGGCCTTCTCGACTTTTTGAGCAGCCTCAGCGTGTTGCGGACAATCCGCCGACTGTAGATCAGGTAGAAGCCTTCTGGAGAGATCTTTATGGCCGCAGGATTCCACTGGATAGAGACACTCCAGCCCTGGCACACTTCGAGGCCTTTTGTCAAAGGCTTCGAGAGCCACAAGAGGTGTGCCCACCGATAACCCCGGATGAAGTTCGGAGATCATTTATTAGATCGAAGAACTTCGCTGCTCCTGGTCCCGATGGGATCAGCAACTTCTGGTGGAAAAATTCACCAGTGTCCACCGCCATTTGGCCAGAATATTCACGTCCTGGCTAAATGGAGAGCAGCAAATTCCGGCGTGGTTTGTCGAGGGAGAACCGTGCTTATCCCTAAGAGCGGAGATTTGTCCCAGCCAAAGAACTACCGTCCAATAACCTGCCTGAATGCGTGTTACAAGGTGTTTACTCGCATCTTGTACGCGCGTGTGCTCCACGCAGTGAACCCCGTTTATCAACGGATATACGAGCAGCGAGGGTCCAAGAGGGGTGTAGCTGGCTGTAAGGAGAACCTGCTCATCGACAGATGTATTACGCAGGACTCCGTGCAGTACAAGCGAAACCTCTCAATGGCCTGGATAGATTACCGCAAGGCATTTGATATGACATCACATGAGCTAATAATCCACTTGCTCCAATGCCTTGCGGTGGCCGACCCCATAGTGAGATGTATTGAACAACTCATGCCGCTCTGGAGGACCCGCTTTACCATAACATCGGCTAATGCAAGGGTCCAGACAGAGCCGGTTTTGTTCAGGAGGGGAGTGTTCCAGGGAGATTCCCTGAGTCCCCTCTTGTTTTGCATCTCACTGCTGCCATTATCCGTTGCACTTCGTCGTACCCGGGGTTACAACTGCGGTACCCCAGGAGACCGGGAGGCATAAGGTCACCCATTTGTTCTATATGGATGACCTTAAACTCTACGCCTCCGGAGAGAGGGATTTAAATCAGTCCTCAGAGTGGTACATGAGTACACGCAGGCGGTTGGGATGGAGTTCGGGCTGCTGACAAATGTGCACTGGTTCATCTCAAGAGAGGACGATGCGGTCCATACGGAGAGGACGCCCAGCTCATAGACGGAAGCATCTTTCACTATCTAGATGCCGGAGAGTCGTACACCTATTTGGGTGTCCCACAGCGGGGCACTCATGAGGTGGCAACGGTTAAAAACGCTCTCCGCGGCAGGTATCGGCACCGCCTCCGACAGATCTGGTCTTCGGAGCTGTCGGGTAAGAACAAGGTGAGTGCCACAAATATGCTTGCCGTTCCGATCCTTCTCTACTCCTTTGGAGTAGTGAAATGGACGCAAGAAGAGCTGAGGCAACTCGATGTAGGGACACGTAAAATGATGCATCTCCATCGGAGTTTGCATCCAAGATCGTCCGTTCCGCGGCTATACTTCCCAAGAAATCGGGGAGGCCGTGGACTCTTGAGTTTGGAGTGTCTCCAGGGCAGAGTGGTTTTGGAGGAGGCCTGCAAAGTCATCAGGAGCTCGGATCCACTTCTCTGCATGGTCCAAGACCATGAAGCAGCAGGGATAGGAGCGTTTGTGTATAAGGCAGCGAGAAGAGCAGCCGATGAACTTGGTCTCGTGTTCGATACTGAGCGGGAAAATCCAGACTCTGTCACCGAGTCGGATCCTGCTCAGTTAAAAGCCCTAATTAAAGCTGCAGAAACGCGTCATCTTCTGCAGCTACATAAGGATAAGCCAATGCATGGTCTCTTCTACCGTCATCTAGAGGGGCTTGGCTTATCTGAAAGGCTGACCTTTGCTTTTTTGAGGTCAGCGGGGCTGAACTCTGAGACCGAGGGATTCATAATGGCTTGCCAAGATGGTGTAATTAACACACTCGTCTATCGTAGTCGTGTCTTGGGTATCGAGGTTCCTGATACCAGCTGCAGGGCCTGCCGCCAGGCGCCGGAGACGCTTATGCATCTCCTGTCTGCCTGTCCGGTATATGCACACAGCGTATATCCAAAGACACGATTCAGCCTTACGGGTGTTGTATTATCATTTACGACACTCGTATGAGATAGACGAGACGCCAGTGCTGCCTTATGCTGGATATAGAATCCGTAGTGGGGAATGAGAAGTGCCGAATTTATTGGAACTATTCATTCCCCACCCTCAGGCAAATCCAAGCCAATAAGCCTGATGTAGTCCTCCTCGACCACCAGCTTAGGACGATGTTTGTGATTGAGTTCTCGGCTCCCGCAGAGAACAACATCGTCCTAAAAGAGGAGGAAAACGGAGGAAATATCGAGATCTTCTCTCCGAGCTCCGCAGGCTGTATCCAGACCACTCTGTTAAGATTGTGGTGCTAATTATAGGCGTCCTGGGTGGAATGAGACATACGTTGCTTTCTGACTTAAAGATCATACCGGCTTGTCGAAATTCGGCAGAGATCTTAGCCGGCAGAATGCAGAAGGCAATCGTCCTTGGTTCGCTACGTCTGCTCAGAACACACGATTTACGGGCGCAATGATTACTGACTCCACGGGTGAAGGTAGTCATTGCTTGTCTCTCCAGAACATCTCCTCGTGTGTCGGAGCCTCGGAAGGTGTTTACGTGAAAAAAAAAAAAAATAATAATAATAATAATAATAATAATAATAATAATAATAATAATAATAATAATAATAATAATAATAATAATAATAATAATAATAATAATAATAATAATAATAATAATAATAATAATAATAATAATAATAATAATAATAATAATAATAATAATAATAATAATAATAATAATAATAATAATAATAATAATAATAATAATAATAATAATAATAATAATAATAATAATAATAATAATAATAATAATAATAATAATAATAATAATAATAATAATAATAATAATAATAATAATAATAATAATAATAATAATAATAATAATAATAATAATAATAATAATAATAATAATAATAATAATAATAATAATAATAATAATAATAATAATAATAATAATAATAATAATAATAATAATAATAATAATAATAATAATAATAATAATAATAATAATAATAATAATAATAATAATAATAATAATAATAATAATAATAATAATAATAATAATAATAATAATAATAATAATAATAATAATAATAATAATAATAATAATAATAATAATAATAATAATAATAATAATAATAATAATAATAATAATAATAATAATAATAATAATAATAATAATAATAATAATAATAATAATAATAATAATAATAATAATAATAATAATAATAATAATAATAATAATAATAATAATAATAAT
>JALDAQ010000228.1:0-11000 GCA_025584915.1 Monochamus saltuarius
AAAACTCGCAATATAGAACATTCCCGAACATTACATCAGACGTTCGCGACAGCCTGGCGCCAGCTAAAACTTCCCCAGCAAGAAACGCACCCCATTGGCCACGAATCAAAAACTCGCCACCCCATTGGCCCAACCGGCCTAGTACTTATATAGACACCCTAGGTGAGGGGTTAAAACCGGGGCGTTTCCAACATCGATCATCAGTCGCCTCAGATCTCCGTCGAGTGTGCATCGAGTGCTTCGTTTTGTGTTTTAGTGTGCCCTTTGGCAAAAATCCAGTGCAACCTAGCTTGCATCCAGCTCCGTCGAGCAATCAACGTTATTATCATAACGCCGCCATTATTAGCCGTTGCTAATAAATTCGCCTAGCTATTTTACTACGACCAGATCTAAACCGCGATCAGCCGGTTATTATCTATAGTGCTTCGTTCAGCATTTATCTAGTGCTCCGCAGTGCTCCGTAACTCCAACGCCATAAACAAAGTTCATCATTTAAACCAGAGCGTGGTCCGCCATATTGCGTCCTTCGACAACGACCCACGCCGATATTCCTACGCGCCAACGCCCAGATATTCCTACGCGCCGATCGCCGCCAACGCCTCACCAGGCATCCACATCGTTGCCTAGACGCAGTTTTTAGCAATCGCAACATCACCACATCCGGTTTGGAATTTTCACCGAGTTTAGAAAAAATTCCTGGCGCCCTTATTTTTCGAAAAAACATTACTACGCTATCCGCGAACATCACACCTCGCCTTCCTACTTCAGTGCCTCTGGATAGAGCTCCGAACCACCGTCGCACCCTGAGTTGAGCCAGCCGGACACGTTAAACGAACGGCCCCCCTAGAATTACGCAAAAAACAGCCAATCGCTACGAAAAAGAGCGAGAGGGGAAGCTAATACCGTTTACACAAGCGAGGTTACATTCTTGTCGCCCGCGGTAGACTAGGGCAGTGGGCGTGGCCTAACTGCCCGAAACATTATAAATAGCGAACGTCGGAGCTGCTAGCCAGCTACTTCGACCTAGGCGATGCACGCGACAACTTCGCGTGGTAGATCAACTTGTGTCACTTAGCTCATATTTGAATTGTTTCAATTCAATCTCCTAAACCCTAAAAATACTTAAATAAAAGAGGCATTGCCCAAGTCTAAAAAAATATAATTAAATAACTGTTAAAAAATAATTACAATTAAAAAAAAGAATTAAAAGAGAGCAGTGCTCCAAAGTTAATTACAAAAAAGAATTGTTAATTAAAAGATTGAAAGAACAGTTATTTAAAAATAAAATAAAAAAGAATAAAATAAAATAATATAGGGAGAAAAGAATATACACTTCCTGGCAAAAGACTTAGCCGAAATCTAAATTACTGAAAAGAGCCAGTAGGCCACAGGTATTTAAAAGATATTCATACGACAAGGTAAACATAAAGGTATACGTACGACAATAGGTAAAAACTTAAAAGAATTCGTATGGTATCAGAAATTCGTGAATATACGGTGTCGAGGTAAATAGAAATTCGCAAATCTACGTACAAAAGGGTCGACGATTAGCATCTATTTACAAGCGCATCTACGATGGAATCTCACACATCGCGTACACCTCCCTCAGAAGACCTACATACCGACGAGCGAGCTAGCCGGAGGATCCACTTCTTCGAGGCTAATGCAGATTCGAGCGCGTCTCCGGTGCTACGGCGCCGCGAGCCGCCGAAGAAGCTGGCTGAGAGGCAAGCGAGGTTACATTCTTCAGATAAATATTCTTATGGCAATTAATATAATCAATATTATCTTCTTTTATGTACGATCGTGGGTTTCTTCATTCTAGTATTGTTTTGACATTTCCTCCGTGACATGGGGTTACACGCACATAGCACTTGTCAGTCGATATAAACCTATACTGTGTTGTTGGTTGCATTGTGTCTAATACTCTACAAATATCAAACAGTAGTGGTCAGAAAAGTAATATTACAGAGCACTGTGAACGCCTCGGGATATTTAAAATAATAATACTACAATATTATTATATGCAAACATGGTCGATTATTGTGTGGACAATTATTTTGCTAATAAAAATTTCTTAGTAAGTAGGCATAAATATATGTTTTGTAAAATGTAGATCAGAAAGAATGTAAGAAGAAGAGGAAGAGGTGTGTCAGAATTGAGTTGTTGTTGTAAAGATAGGAAGTGCGAATTAAAGAAAGTAGTAAAACGTTATTGGGTATTTATTTAATTAACAAAGAAAATATTACCCTAACAATTGTTAATATCGTTACTATTATTAGTTTTCAGTATTTGCTTTTCGCACATTCAAATTCGTGTAATCGCGGAAATTACGGATATGGTACTAATTTATGAGAAGTGCGACGAAAGTGTATATCGTGCAGCAGCAGAATATCAAAGACGTTTTCCAAATAGACAGAATATGCCAAATCCTCGTACATTTGTACGAATTGTACAACGTCCACGAATGTTGTTTTACACGTGCTGGAGTTTTAAATACGTATGTACCTAACTTGAAAATAAAAAAGAACCAATTTCATACTTTTTAAAATTCTATGAAACATCTTTTTTAATTAGTGACATAAAAATAAAGCATTTTTAAAATACAAAAGATATACCTACAGAAAAAAAGTATTTTTTTATTTATGAAATAGTCGAGGGAAACCAAGACGTCCCCAGCAAGTATAACAATTTTTACAACAAGTTATAATGTAAACAAGTTAGAAAACAGAAAATAATTCAACTTTCTTGAAATCTCCAAATATCAGTCCTGGAAGTATCAGTAAGGTAGGTAGGCTCTCAGTGCTAGGTACCATATCGTGTTTCTCATTAAATAATCTAGTATTTTGTAAATAAAACTTTCTTTAAAAGCGCCGTAAATCGTTACACGTGGCAACGCGGTGCTCTGTCACTACCTTTGACAACTTTCACTTTGGCAGAACATACCTAACCTCGAAGCTGACAGGCGGCATAGTCGCCGAGAAATTAGGGGTTAATAAGGTTTTGAAAAAAATTTTTTTTCGCTTTATAAATAAGTTTGGAATTTTTTTGAAGGGTGATACCGTTAATTCTGATTTTTTCCTATCCCCTCTTAAAATATTTGTACTAAGTCATAGTTAACCCTGTATAAGTAACGATTTTTGAACTCGAATATGGAATTTTCTTTGAATTTGGAATGTACAGTCGATAGGATTTAGTCACTGCATTAATGAATTCATACAGTTGTCTCTGCCTGGTATTTGGGTACATTCCTCCTTTGAAGATATCATGTTGATCTTAAGTAAGTAGGTTGAGGTAGGAATAGGTAGGTTTTGATTCAAGGGTACAGGTAAAATTTGGAAGTATTTGAAACATGGGATTTGAAAGTTGATATAAACTTTGTAATTTTGAACATATGTTCTGACTGATGAGTGTGGAGTATTATTAATTTTGATGAAAGAGGTTAAGTAACTTAACTATTCCTTTAATTGAGTTTATAAGTTAAATTGATTTCAAAAATGTCTACTTTATTTTCTATTTGTTCTCTGTTTTGATTGTTCATGAGGCCAAAGAGTTTTATTATAGTAAGTAAGTAAGTAAGTAATTTTATTTCCAGAATAAACATGTGATACATGTGTACAGGAAAAGAAATGTATATCAACATCAGACAAGATACACTAATACGATAGCAATAAACAATAATAAACAACACATAAAATAAACAATCTATAATAATAATATACGAACAATATACGGGGCCCTAAAGCACGGCGCCACACCGACACAGGCGACACCATAACCTGAAGTGCCCCGCATAATAAACAATAATATAATAAAGAATAAAAATAATATAAAATATAATAATATAATATATAATATAAAACAATATAACAAAAGACCATAATAATATATAACTTAGGAACAAAATTTAAAATATTCGTCTACAGAGTAAAATACCGTGGCCACGAGAAACTGTCTTAAATGTTTTTTAAAAATATTTATATTGGTGCTACATTTTATTCTGGAGGGTACGTGGTTGAAAATCCTTACTCCATTAAACTGTGGGCTACGTCTTGTAGTATTATAGTTATAGAAGGGTAAGCAGTACATATCATTATGTCGTGTTTCATATTTATGTATAGTGTTTGATTAATTTATTTTTATTTTTGAATGTAATTATAGCCACCCGATAAATGTATAGATTTTATAAGGTCATTATTTGTAGGTTCCTGAAATATTCTCTACATGATTCTCGAGGTCCTAAGAGGCATAAAGACGTTATTGCCTTTTTTTGAATTTTAAAAGTAGTTTCAACCCCTGTAGCCCCCCAAAATTCTATTCCGTATTGTAGTATGCTTTGAAAGTATGCATAATAAACAGCAAGTGCAGCATGGAAACCTATATTATTTCTTATAGTAAAAATCGCATAAACAGCACAGGAAATTGTTTTATTAAGCTCATCCAGTTGGTGTTTCCATTTAAGATTCTTATCTATATACAACCCCAGGAACTTAATACCATCGACTGCTGAAATAGTATCATTTTCAAGTTCTATATCTATCTGTGTGAAGTTGTACGATGAGTGAAATGTAATATTATTTGTCTTAGTGAGATTCAGTAACAACCTATTTGCAGAAAACCAGTCATTCACGTTGTTTAATATTTCCTTACATTCAAGTGAAACATTTTTAAATAGTAAACTTGTATCATCTGCAAATAGAGAAAACTGAACCATTTTGAAATTATCGACAAGATCATTTATATAAATCAATAACAGCACAGGGCCCACAATTGAACCCTGTGGTACTCCACATTTAACATTGTTCAGTTCTGTTTTAATACAGACTATTTCATTATTTATTACTTCTTTTAACTCAATATACATTCTTCTATCACAAAGATATGACTGAAACCACTTATAACAAACCCCCCGAAAACCATAATAATTTAATTTCTGTAGCAAGATGCTATGATCAACACAATCGAATGCTTTCGTTAAATCACAAAAAACATAGAGTGAATGACATTTTGCTTCAAGGCAATCATTTATATTATTAATTAAAGAATAAATTGCATCCCCCGTGCTGTGATTCTCCCTAAATCCAAATTGAGCCTTTGTTAATATATTTTTTGACGTTATATATTTTACCATTTGTTCCTTTACAACTAGTTCAATAATCTTTGATAGTGAAGAGAGTATCGAAATAGGCCTGTAATTTGAAAATGATGTTTTTTCCCCTTTTTTATATACAGGTAAAATTTTTGCGATTTTCAGACTTTCAGGGAAAGTTCCTGTGGTAAAGGAGAAATTACAAATGAATGCAAGTGGCTTTTTGAGAATTTCAATATTTTGTTTAATAATAGTAATGGGTATATCATCGTACCCCGCGGTTTTTTTATTTTTTAGTTTGTTAATTACTCTTGCGATATCATGCTCAATTACTGGGAGAAAGCTAAATGAATTTGTTACAGAAAAATTACAAATTTTTATAATAATCCTCGTAGCTTTTATTTGCATTTAGGTTATTCGTGACAATCATTGCTTCATTAACAAAATATTCTTGAAAATTACGAGCTACTGTATTAGGATCTTCGATTATACTGTTATCATTAGTTTTTAAGACAATTTTTTCTATAATGTTCTGCTTTTTGTTAATGTTTTCATTTATACATCGCCACGTGGTTTTTATTTTATTATCAGATTCTTTGATCCTGTTACAGAAGTAATATTGTTTAGATGCATTTATTATTATCTTTAAAAGTTTACTATACCTCTTGATATATTCTAATATATTAACATTATTTGTATACTGTTTAATTTTAATAAGTGATCTTTTATTTTTACATGAAATTCTGATTCCTTTAGTGATCCATGGTGATATTACTTTAGTATTTGACTTAAAACCTCGAACTGGTATCGCTATGTCTAGACAATGTTTTATGTTTCTGTAGAAAAGATCATAGGCTCTATTTACATCTTTTTGTTTATACACTTCCGCCCAGTCGATGCTATTTGATAAATGAGTAAACTTCTGCATATTTTTATCATTAAAGTTTCTTCTATAAGTTGTTAATTCATAATTTTTTGCTTCGTTAAGGTTAGGAAAGCTGACTATCTGAGCTTTGTGATCAGACATACCTAATTCCAGTATGGAAGTTTTGTAATCTGTTACAATATTGGTGATTATATAATCTAACTGAGTAGCACTATTTCGTGTTATGTATGTAGGGCCTTTAAGAGTAGAAGTTAAATTAAACATTTTTATTATATTGATTAAATTTAGTGTATCTTGATCATTTTTGAAAATTTATATTTATATCCACACAAATTATTAACCTGTAATTAGGATATTTATTATTTATTTCATATAACAATTCCCAGAATAAAGTAAGAAAAATGTCACACTCTCCCTCTGCAGAAGATCTGTATAAACATATTACAATCAGTTTGATTTTTTTACTCATGGCACACACATACTCAAATTCTTTTTCTCTTGTACTTGTACTTAAATTTGTAACATCTGAAAAATCTAAGTTATTTTTAGCATAAATCAAAACACCATGTATAAATTGTTTTCTAGAGAAATATGAAATTAAGTTGTAATTGGCTATTTTTAAGCTAATTTTTTCATTACAAGACGCCCAATGTTCACTAACACACAATACACTTATTGATTCTATTTCTTCGTTAAGTAGGACTTCAATTTAGTCTATTTTACTTTTTATTGACTGAATATTATAATGCATGACACAATAATTATCAAGGCATGTTTTATCTTGCTTCTGCTTAATCTTGGTGTGAGCTCTAGTCGGTCTACCCCCTCCAGATCGAAAGTTCATTGCCGTATTTTCTTCATCCGTAGCATCACGTGCTTCTTGAGACTGCTCTTTTTGTTCTAATGTTAGTTCTTTACATTGCTCTAAATTGTACAGCTTTTTGTTGATACTGATTTTATTTCCTACTAACTTGGTCTCATGTCCAAGTCTTCTTGCTTTATCTATATAAGGAATTAATAGTTTTCTATCTTCCATTATCTTCTTACCTTATCTTATCTTCTTATATCCTGTACTAATAAGATTTCGAATTTTTCTACAAGTCAGATTTCGAATAGTGTTTGGTAAGTTTTAAGACTTCTTCTTCTGATCATTACTACGATCTGACTTAGTACAATTGTCTAACAAACCGAAACCTTCACTTGCCATGCATATCTTTTGTTCATATTCTACTTCAGCTCGTAAAAAGCTCATGAGGTTTTTAAGTTTAACTTCAAGTGTAGCATCCGCGGTTAAAGAACCAGCAGAACCAGGCACCGATAATTTGAGACGAATTGTAGGATGAACGGTGCCAAATTCTTAACAAATCCTGCGATAAACATAACTCAATCAGTGGAAAGAGCATTGCTGCATATTTATCTGAAGTTATTCCTACCGTTTCAAGCACTCTAAGTTGTGTCTCAATCTCATCGTAAAGCTTGGAAGTATCTGTTTTCTGAGAAGATCCTGTATTACTCAAAATTAGTTTTAATAACTCCCTGACATGTACTTCAATTTGTAGGTCGTTCCTGCCAAACCTAGCCTGCATACATTCCACGATTTTGTCATAGTTTGCTCCCACCACCGGAAAGCTCTCTACAAGTTGACGCGCCCTACTGCCCGGTACTTTGGCTTGTATTAAATATTCTGAACTGTGACCAGAACCCCAACCAGCCTTTTATATTACCGTCGTAATGTTTAAATTCTATTCGCGGGAGTTAAAGTTTGCGCTTACCTGTTTTAGTTTCCCCTTGCTGCGTAGAACGCCCCAAACTGCCTGATACTACAGAGACCATATTATCTACTTCCAGCGCAGTTTTGTGTTCCATTTGAAACACCTTGATACATCTCAAACGTAGATCGGTGAACCTTCTTTAGTAGGCGTCACTGCTATCCATCTCTGCTATAAGCTGCTCCTCTGTAGCACTTTCCAGCAAGGCCTCATAGACTTGATTCTCGCAGGCATGCAATTCATCAAATTTCTACATCACTGTGCACAGGCTTCTCAACTTGTAACAGAGTGTCTAATTCATTGGTAACTTTGGTGAAACTCGCTCGAAGCACTTTCCCGTGTTTCTTCTTGGCTTCCATAGCGACAGTTAGCTCCTTTACCATTAGTAATAGACAATTACAAAGTTTATAACCTTCTTAAACGGTACACAATGAATATGTAAATGCCCAGAGTTTTGCACTCACCGAACTGTCAGTCCTGTCACTGTCGCCAAATGTTGTCTCGCCGTTGGAATACTATCCGTATTCCCGGCCTAGACGGTTCAAAATAAAAGACACGCTCGGCTTGTTAAAAACTCGACATATATTTTTCCAAAACAACGGTTGTAAATATTCAGATGTTAAACAGATACATCCTCCATAAATAACAGAAAACAACAACTTACATGTTTTACAATTTTTTCAGTAACAGTAACTGCGTTAAAGCTAACACCCAGTAGTAGGTCAGCATCAAGGCAACTACACATTAGTTCCGATAATTGCTATTAATTGTTCTCTTTCAGGAGTAATTGTAGCCAAGTGTATTAATTAATAGTAGTAATTGCTTTTGCTTATTGCTTGTTTGCTTCCTCCCTCGTGGTATTTAGTCCGTAGCTTACCACTGCTTGTTTACTACCGACCGGCTAACTCAGTAACTCTTTCCAGGACCACCAATAACCGCAACCGCAACTGCCCCTTATTTAGCGCTTGTACCGCCTGTTTAATTTGCTTTTCACTGATTTCCATTTTAGTTTTATGTTAGTATTGCAACAGTAGGTTTGGTATTTAATATATAGATAGTGATATATATTGTGACTTTTTAATCCGCCCGTGAAGTCTAACTGTTTTCCGTAGACCCGCTGGACATACCGTATCTTCACTGTAGCTGCCTGAGTATTGGCGTTTCTACACTTTAAAACAGAAACTGGTGCCCGAGGAAACCGACCGCCGCAGCTCAGGCACTATAGTGACTCCGCGTCGCATCGCACCGCCGCCGAAGAGACGTAGGTGCGTCACATAGCTGTGATGTTTAAGTTTACTAACTTTTGAGATAAGATTGACCTAAGGTTTTGAATTATGTTTGAGAATTCTTGCAAAGTTTCACTTTTCGGATTATATCAGATGTGAATTTAATTTTGCTCTAATAAATTTTTAATTTGCGTTTAAGTTTGAATTTCTAAACGTTGGTTCAAAATAATTTCGGCTTGGCCTGTAATTTTAGATCTAATTCCTGCAAGTAAATATACCATACAATCGGGTCTTTCGGGATATTAAAAATCCTAATTAATTCATCACATAATTTACAGAAAGTTTGAAGTTTGGTTTGTGAACCATCAAAAATTGGTATTACATCTAGGAAAGTTTTAACTTCGTTGATATTTGAGTTAGTATTCATATTTTCGTTATTAAATGTACTAGATAATTGGTTTACTAAACTATCTATTTCGATTTGATTTTCGGAGAGTCCAACACCGACAGGGACCTGGTATGGACTTTCTACTCGTAATCTATCTTGAGAATTACTATCTTTTGGCATCTGAACAAACACTTCAATTTCAGTCGAGTTAACTCATAAACAAATTGTTCGAATAGTCACTCAACAAAAGAAGCACTTTGGACAGAGAAAAAATGATAAAATGGTGTGAAAACAGTCACTCTAATCGTAAAAGAGTCGACTCACGAATTCAGAACAATTAAATTCACTTAAACACTTTAAAATCTAATCCTAACTAATTTTGACTATACACAGACAAGTGTAAATCAAAATGTCTTTTCGCCGCACAAGTATATAAAAAATCAGTTTATATCAACTTAGCGAGGAAGGAGTGGAAAAATTCAAAAAGAACTTACTTTGATCGTCGTCGACGGTCCAGGAATCTCGGCGTCAAGTTGACCAACCACTTGAAGTTCCGCTTCCAATAAATTTCACCTGAGAGCTGGACAGGTCCTGGATCTTCAACAAAGTACAGAAGTACACTAAGGATCTCACTCACTCACTCCCGAGAATTCAGAGACTTGTTTGTAAATCTTACCGACCGTCAATTAAGTATGTACCGAACGAGAACGTTGTAAATTACTTAATACATTTATAAGAGTCGAACGACGTTTATTCAAAGTAAGCGGTACAGAGGTATAGTTCACACTGAAGCTAAGCTGGATCTGGAACTCTATATATAAAAAAATAAATGCAAATCTAAGCAGAAGATAAAATGACTAATATGATAACTATATGTTTCAGCAAAGAAATAAAATATAAGCAAAATATATATATGGTATTAAAAGGGGTATATGTATAATTTCTGTTGCACATTTGCTATAAGTAACGATAATATTCTCTTAATACTGTTTAAGTTAACGTAATAAATTAAATAATTTAATAGTCGGCTTGCTTTGTTTCACTTTACCGCTAAACAGTGGGCTTCTATAAAACAACTTTTGTTTATTCACACAGTTCGATTGTCAGACTGCTTATACACGGTGTTCTGAAAAACACTAGCATAATTTCAGATCGTGATAGATTATCAAAAAATATTACAATTTGTTCTTATGAACTATGGGCGTATCTTTTTCCGTTTTCAAGATACAGGGCGTTGAAGATAATTTTTTATAATCTAGTTTTGGTCCAATCTTCCACAAAATTCTATCGAATAAACTGAAATTTTGTTATGTGGGGTTTCTGGATATGCTCAATGATCTGGAGTTATTAATTTTTGGTTATATCATACAGGGCGTTCACTGCTGTACTCCATGGAAACATTTTAGGTCCTAACTTTTTAAAGTTAATCTTTTTGCTCTTTTTATTACCTGCTGCTATTACAATTTTTATTCTAAACAAAAAAGGTGCTCGTTTAATAATTGTCAAAATTTGCTCATTTTAGAAACAAACCAGGCATAGTGCGCCAAAGTTAAGCAGCCACTATCCCAAATTGGATTGGAAAGTAGGCTTTGGCACCTAATTATTATTAGTATTAGTTTCATTAATAAAACTTAATCAAAGT
>JALDAQ010000023.1:0-82725 GCA_025584915.1 Monochamus saltuarius
CATCTGTAACTAGCACGTAAGCTATAAATCTGGGATTTTGAACATTTCGTTGCAGCAACCATTCACAAAATCTAATTAGTAAAGAATAATCCATTGGCATTAATGCTTGGACACTCTGTACATGGTACGGATATAATCGAATCTCGTGTACGATACGCCACACTGTTGATTGGGATATTACTAAATCGTACTGCGTACAGACGAGAAGCTGCTAAATCATTTTGTCTTACTTAAACGATATGCATCAACTCCGAGTTGCTATACACGTAACCCATTTTTGACACTTTAAAAACTAATGTAAACACTATCGCAAAAACGTTAATAATAAAATCGGATTTCAGTACCGGGAATCGCCTGGACTAAGCGGAATTTTTCTATTCCCAAATTTTGTTGGATGAGCTTGTAATCACACTATGTATAAAACGTATTTAAAATTATTATCATCCCCTTAATTCTTACACGGCTGCACCTATGCGCGTTAGCGACTCCATTGTTTTTCTGTACCATTCAGTTCCCATAATTAAGATACCAAGCGAAGGTAACTGATGTAGTGCTTTTCATGCCGAGAGCAAACTTGCAAGTAGTTTTCCGCGATTATATTTTCTATCACGTCCATAGTTTGAATGGCATTAATTTAATCTTGAATTGTCACCGGGTTGCACGACGTGACGTCTGGTTCGCAGGAAACATCCAATGGCATAACGTCTACTTGACGACGTATTCTAAATTCTGTTTACGTGCCTTCGAAGTAAATAATTTCGATTAAAACTCTTAATTACCTCCAGTAAACACTTCACCTGTTACAAGACGGTCGACAATAATCGTTGTTTAGATGGGTTCGCCGTTTTCAGGTGTTCCCTGCGTTGAAATGGTTATGTGGCGAAGTGCATTGTTCAGAATAGAATAGAAACTTGGGCCCTAAGTATTTCTACAACATAACATCACGTGGCAGAGAGTTTTGTAGCAAATTTTAGAGATAGAAATATATTTCTTGTTTTAATAACAAATGATTTAGTTTTCTCAGGGAATGGTTTTATCTTCAAATTATATCTTCAGAATATTTCAAAACTCAGTTTTATGTTTACCAATTTTGCGCGTTGCAATAAATGAACAAATTTGTAAATTAAATTTTTTCAATCAAAATCATGATTGCTTCATTAGAAATAGTAACTGGGATAATTCGAAGGGATACAGCCTTATCTACATTGAGGCAACGTAGAGTAACTTTTTGTTTCTTGTTGGTTCTCATTGCTCCTAACATGTTCAACAATTCGGAGTTTTTCTTATAGAATGAAGCAGCAAAATTGGACACATGTTTTTGACATTTTTTGTTTGCAAAAACATTGTGCACTCACTGAAAGACTTTTGTTGTTTTGTGTCCCAATTCTATTTAAAGCTTATCGCCCAGATACCATCGAATAACAAGCTACTTTTGTTGGTAGGAACAAAGACAGTGGGAAACAGGAATCAGTCAGTAACAATCGAATTATTAAACATGCAACAACAATATTAAAAGTAGCTGTGTATTGCCTAACAATCATGCTTTAATTAATATTTACCTAATCTTTTCTAATATGTACATTCAATGTGCCTTAAATGAAAGAAAAAGTTCACATAAAGATAGCTGCTAATGTCTTGACACATATACCTCCCTGTTATATAGCCAAATTGGTATCTGCAGTTAATACATATTGTATTTAGGCTCTTTTTGTACATAATTAAGAAATTCAGTAGTTTTCCGTAAAATCCATAAGCGTGGAATTACAATGAAGCCACTGACCATAAATTACAAATGAATCAATTTTTTGGGAGTTTACATATACACTTTGTATAATTATATACTTTTTAAGTGTTTTTCTATTGTGCTAGTTATAAAGAAGGAAATTAATTAAACAAAAATAGTAATTTTATTCAAAAAGGCAGCTGTGATGGCGTTGAAAATGAAAAGGTTGGCGAATTTTGAAGTTTGTACTTAATTATGTTCTATGACCACGTAGCTTGTCTCTATACATTGTGGCAGATTGTAGACGTCAGAATCATACGATTAGTCAACTATGGCTTAGTAAAATATTGCTGATTTGCGATGCGAAAAATATTTAAAAGTTCCTATAACTTTCATTCTTACACCTTTCTTGTATCTCGAATAATAAATGATCATGCATGGTCCAGCACGGACTTGCACAGCACATACCTGGAAAGCCTGCTAGACCAGCACCAGCAACAACCGTCACTGCATTTCTAGGCTTGGCCACGTTTGTCCGACGTAAGTTCTGTTTCCACAAAACTCAGGGATTGGTTTCAAACTATTAGAAATATTCGACCAGTTAAGTTGTGAAGTAGGCTTCTTTTCTGAAAGTGAGATAAAAAATAAATCATAACCCTCATTCTAAAATATGTATGTGCATTCAATATTCATTGTATCTCGACGTATTATAAGGACCCACTGAAAAGTCTACTTAAAATTTCATTTTTCACACCCGATGGCAACACAATTGTTTTTTGTTGCTGTCATTAGCATCGGCTTCGTGAAACAAGACGTAGGCTTTGTCTCACGAAAATTAGTCCGAAAAAAGTAGCATGGTATGAATAAATGTAGTTATATATTTTTTATCTTATCACTAATTTATTATTTTACTTTACTTGGATTATACACTATTTGTTCAAATAATACTTCTTTTAATTAAATAAAACATATGTAACCATTTAAGGTTGTAATGTTCGCAATTTTACCAAAGCCGTTTTTAGACGTCCACGCGCTTTAATATTTCTCCTCAATGAAAATTCATATTAAGATGGAGCAAGTTTTAATCAACTAATAAAAGTTAATTTTACTAGACAGCAGAGCCATATTTTAAAAAATATATTAGATCTGAACAATATTTCGGTCGCAATATTGCCCACATTGCATTTATATTCATGAAATCTGTCCGCCAAGACATGTTTTGCTAAATTTCTGCATACAATTGGCTAACTTACAGGGGCATAAAGTTAAATTTGCTGTTGAAGGTGCTGATGGGCGGAGCCTGATAAAAGCTACATTATTTGGCCGAACATTATACCCTTAAGCTGTAAGATGTTTATACAAGTTTTGTCCAATTGTAATTATTGTTCCTACATTTAATGATGCTAGATTTTATATAGGACAAGTCAAAGCACAAAAAATTATCAACAGTGAAATATAAATTTAAAAAAGTGCGAAAATAATTATTTGTCCATAAATTTGCAAAATTTTAAATTGAAAATGCTACGAATACTATTTCGCATGAGTAATCGCTTACAGTTGCTATTCATTTCACGCTGACATTTACATTAAGCGCCCTCTTTCTTAAATTAAATACAATTAACAAAATTTATGACACAATTAAACCCTTAAGCAACATAAAACAAGAGATTAACTTAACACTGTCATTTAGAAATAAAACACTAATTTCTGCTATTAAACATAAAATCCAATCGGCGCTATTAAGTCCCATTATAATGCGATGGGAGCTTTCGTGGAAAATAATGATTTTCGTGGTACGAAGCTTCAACTAAGTTGAGTAGGCTTTTAAATAGAATTAATAATCTGAAAGTGGAAGATTAAAAGTTATGGATAAGATTTCACCGATGTTTCGAAGATATACGAGTATAACTCATAGAAAGTTTAAATTGATTGTTCGCGCCTAACTAATTATCGAAGAGATGATCGACGATTTTAGTCCAGTAATAAAAAATGTGGTAATTGGCAAGTCGGGTCTCGATCCACGACTTCGGGGGAAGGAAATGGCTCGAACGGCGATAAGTGGCTCTAAAGTCCAGATCTAATCTACCCTTTCTGCTGGAAAGCTGAATTTGGAACTAAATTGCTCTTTGTGTCCGGTCTGTATCACAGAGGACAGGCATTTATCAACCATTTAGGCAAAGTGCCTTATTCGGCAGCATACTGCAAAATTTGAATTAAATGTTCTACTCAATTGAATTGAATTTTTTCTGTATGAAAGTGGCTGACGGAATATTAGTGCTCAGTAGCAACTATTTCAAATAAATGTGTGAGAAAATATGAATAGTAAAAAATGATATTTCTTAGGCAGTTGTTACGTTGAATGAAGGTGTTGTATGAGAATTTGTTACTACAAATTCGTTACTAATTCTTAAAAATTTGTCAGAAGTAAATAAATACATACACACACACACTCGTGCTTCTTACATATTGTTACGTGTGGTTTTCGTATAAAAACAAAATATATTGTATGAAAAAGAACATAAACTGCGAAAAATTAATAACATTTCTACTAATATATTGTTATAGTATCAAAAAACAAACAATACCATAAACAATAGATTATGGGTGCGATTTAGTATACAGCTCTTAGTGACATACAAATTTAAGTGCATTATCCAATTTTTTGTTTATAGGAAGGTAGTTTCAAAGATGCTGGACGTAGAAAATTGTATTATTGGTGTATGTTGCTACAATTTTGAAATAAGTAATAAAATATTGATTGTGGATATTTATACAAATATTTTATTAGTTGATTATCTATATTTTAATTTTATTATTTTTTTATTAATTTGTGACTTTATTTATTAATGTTTACCCACGATTTTGAACGTATTTTAGATATATATGGGTATATATGAGTGGTAGTAAGTTCTTTATGAAATTTAAGAAATATCTATTATCTTATTTGCTAATCTTTCCCATTTTTCCTTGTTCTTTCCTATTTTCCTACTCATCTGCTCGACATTGTTTTTCAGTTTTCCCTTGACCTTTTCTGTGTGCCCAGTTTTTCCTTCTTCCAATATTTTGTTGCAACATGTTTCCTCATTGTTACTTCAAATTAATTTAGTTGTTTTTTTCTTCATGAGTTTTGGAATTTAATAACATTTCACTTTTACATAAGCACATATATCGCTTCTTTTATAATCTATCCGTGATTGTAATATTATTTCTCTCATAAGTGAATGACTCTTGCTGTGAACTTACTCAAACAACATCAATCAATTATTATCAGTTTGTCATCCGTATTTATATACTATTTGTCACACATTTGGGAAAGAGTAATAAATTAACTGTAATTAACGCATCAAATTCATTATGAATCGCTTGACATAAATCATCTGTCTGATTTTGGTGAAACGGCGGAAAATGAAAACGGTCAACTTCCTTTCGAATAAAACCTCATTCAGACGATGACGAACATGGTCGATCCGCATCTTGTCGGTATTCAATCAGATATACAGGTTGTTCGAAATTTAATGGTTACTTTTATGCAAACTTATTTTTTTAGCTGTAGATTCACCGGTACCATTTGTGCTACTTCTTTTGAAAACACCCTGTAGTAATATTACAACAGAATTAAAGTGGAAAAAGCTTGCTACAAGATTGTTGACATATTTGAAAGAGAAGCCCCGACAGCGTCATTCGATTCATTCGCTCAGAAGTGCTCGCGGCTTAAGATTTGAATTTTGAGCCCATCAATATCCTTCCGAGACGTCTCGTGTACCGGACAATTAAAAAGATAAACGATCCGATATAAAACGTATGAGTTAATACAGGCAAATGCATGTTTTACGTCTCGAACGGAATGCAAAGACATTAATAATAAACAATGCGTGAAACATCATTACGTCCGATGAGCGTAATTTACATCTCCGTTTTTCATCGAACTGAAATCGAGGCGCACACATGTTAGTAATGAAGAATGAAGTAATTTTAAATCTAATTATATTTGCTGTACGTACCAATTCAGCATTAACTGCCCCATAATGCCACGCTTTAAGGATGTTTCCATGAAACGGATTGTTTGCTGTAGAGTGAAACTGACAGGGGAGCTTGGGATGATGGTAGTTACCAAAGAAACGAGTGCGTATGAAAATGTTAATTATTTTGTGCTTTGTTTGTCTTCGGCATTGGTTAGGTTTTATTTTTTATCTGCTTGTTACAAGAGGATCACTGTTTCTTCTGCGTCTTATGTATGCAAATCAGAATAAAAACTGTGGTTTATTAATCAGTTGCAGATTTTGAAAATCTCTCCTTCAAGGCCTCAAGGTCTTATTTTAATAAAAAAATATTCTCAAATGAGATCTCCAATAAGTTTTTGCCATGTTAGAAGAATAAGTTTATTCCCACTTTCGGTCTGAACATAGGACCATAGGATGCACATTTCACATTGATTATTTATAGAAATAAATACAAACAATTTTTTATTTCATAATGTGGGTCACTTTCTGGATTGTTTGAAAATAGGACCAATAAGTCCGGTTTTCAAGAAATATGATAGGAGTTTCTTGGAAAATTACATACCTATTATGTTTGTCCGGCATTCTTCAAGGTATTTGAACATGCTTCTCTACGTAGCCTGTTATCATTAATTGATAAAAATAATATAATGTCTACCAATCGACATGGTTTCCTAAGCAGTAAGTCTACTGCTTCGCGTTCATATTATTGTCTTATTATTAAGTCCATAGAGGGTGGAGAATGTCCTGTTGGGATCTTTTGCGATCTCAGCAGGGTATTTGATTGTGTAAGTCACAATGTCCTGCTAGACAAGCTGGAGAAATATGGAATCCGTGGCATTTCTTTAATGTGGGTGTGGGTTAGAAATCGCCAGCAATATGTTGCTATTAACAATATATCTTCTGAAATAAGATAAGTTGGTGTACCTCAAGGATCGGTGTTGGGCTCTGTTCTATTTGTGTTATATATTAACGATTTAGACCAGTTGTCAGATTCCTTAATTTTTTATGCTGATAATTAGTTGTGGTGTCTGATAAATCCGATAATCATTTATCCGACACTTGTAGTGCTTTAATATCAAGTATGAGCAAATGGTTTAGCCAAAATTCGTTGTTTCTCAACAAAACTCAGGTTATCCGATTTCATAACAGACAGAAGTATTGTAATAATATCAACGTTAGTATTAATGATACTCATTACTAACACGGATGTTGTTAAATTTTTGCGTTATGGTGTTTATTTCTGGGGGCTATCTTGCCATTCACATAAAGTTTTTGTTGCCCAAAAACGTGTAATAAGGTGCATGTTTGGAATGTCACCCAAGGAGTAATGTAGTCAAGTATTTATCCAGTACGGCATTTTGACAATTGGTGCGTTTTATATGAAATATGTCTCTCTATATTTTTATTAACAGCAGTACCTAAGTTTGTATGTAGAAATCAGATTCACACGGTTAATACACAGCAACCATTTTAATATACCTTTTGGTAGATGTATAGTATCTTTTAATTCATCTAATTGTTTTTGGCTTAAGAATCTTTAACCGTTTGCCAAATGAAATTTAAATTTCCGTGTCTGTTTATTATTTTAAAAATCGATTGAAAAGATATTTTAGCGGATAAATGTTTCTATGCTGTGGACGAATATTTTGTGATCTGATCAATTAATATTAGGTACACAATTAATCTATTAGTCATGTAGATTTTTGTCTAATCCTATCCAATAATATAAAAATTTGTTGATATTATGGGTTTGTATATATTGTTTTATATATATATTTTGTCTCGCTATATTTCTGTATGTGCATGTGTATATACATTTATGGTTTGTCTACACTGTATATTTTGACTATACATTGTATAAATGTCTTAAAGGATAAATAAATATTTATTATTATTATTATTATGTATGCCTAAAATTTTGCAATATATATAAAAGTGACGTCGGCAAAACTCGGTCGTTAATTATCTTCAATCAAATTATATAACTGATATTCAGTAAAAAATAAGTGTAGTTCATTTGCCTCTCGTACTTTACGGTTATGAAAAGAAGGATTAGATCATTGTTCATAATTGACTGCTGGATAAGAAAAACGTTTAGTTTCGGAAATATTAAGGGCGCAAAACTTGAAGAAATAATTTTCAGGATGATCTGGCCAAGGCCTACTTTGATGTTCAGATCCAAATAAATGCCATTTGGTAGTATTCACCCCAGACAAAAAATTAATTTCATCCCTTTAAGAATAAGAATCTTTCACAGATCACTCGTATACTTTTATACAGTTTGATAGAACTCAATTATTTATTATTGTACAATGATAAAGGATAAAAGATACAAGGATAAAAAGTGTACCAACCACAATATTTTTTAGAAACTAATGTCATTTCTTTCTTCTTTTATTTATTTATCTATTTAATCATAATAGTCAAGGTAGTCTAATAAGTGACCTGTAGGTTAGGTAACAAAAAAAATGAATAGATAATAGAAACAAATTAAAATATGTTATAAAAACATCCATTAATTAAAAAAAAACTGAATTATCAAATGGAGAACTTTCACAGATTAATGAATTATGAAAATGATCCACAATATACATACCCTTTGAAAATACCTATACTAATAGAAAAAATAGATTAGGGAAAAATTACTTCTATATTTTATTAATTTAAACATACTGCCCATACTGAGTTTGAGAACATGTACCCCACATCTTCTAATATCACTGTTGGTAAATTATGAGTATTTGGACAAGGAACCAAACCGAACCATGTAATATGTCATTCTGATGTTCAAGACTTTAAGTCTTACTTATTTGTTGTTTTCATTCAAAATTTTTTTAATTGCAATTTATTTAATGATAATTATTTTTAACTTAGTTTACTTAGATACTCGTGCTTATGCTTTCCCCAAGATTTATTACAAAGTTCTAGAAAATTTATTCATAATTTTTGTTACTTTTGTTATGCAAAGTCTTTATATGATATTTATTTTGATTTAGTGCTCTCGTTTTACATAAATGTTTAAAATGTAATTAATACATTAATAACACGAAATGTTTCAATTTTAAAATTTTTTTATTGAAGAGTGATTGTAGGGGCAATCGATAATAAAAATTTTTTCGCTCTGCTTGTAGATATAGGTACTATGAGAGGAATCAAGGAAGTTTGTATAATTGCCTTTTTAATTAAGAATTCTTTGGGTAATTATTGTTACAAGGAGTTTTTGTTTATGTTGCTGACTCAGTTGCATGTAGGATTAACCTTTATCCCGATGTAAATCGTTGCGCAAGGTGTTTAATGCAAAATTAATTTCGCGATTGGAATTAGCAATGTTTATGGAAACAACAATGATTAGTAACTATATGTGCATTCTAACAGCTCAAACAAAATATTTTCCTTAGAGAAATTATCTTTCTATTCCTATGATCAGCACTTCGGAGAAAGACCATCAAAAATTTAGCCACGCTACATGAATTTAATATATGCCTGCATTCTGAGGACTGTTTTATCAGATGGCCTCATTTTAATAACGGAATTGATAGATACCCGTCCTTTCGATATTATTGTCTGATGAAACAATAGGAAAACTCTTAATGAGTTTCGTATATTAGTTTTCAAGCCTCATTCTCCTCGAAATAGAGTCACGTTCAAAAGGAATAAAATGTATCTAGAAGTATTTAAGCATTTGAGGCAGGTACCTTATTAACTGTAACCTTAATGTATATTTTATACTCCGATAGTGTGAAAATAGATTCCTTTCTGCTGCTACTGTGGCTATCTTTAATACGTCGCTATTTATAACAATCTTCTGAACACGTATCGAATAGAGAGACAATCAGCCTGCTCCAATGCCACATCCTTCTACAAAATTTGATGAAATAAGGATTTTGTTAAATTTATTGAAATTAATCATTAGTCAAATTCATTGATCAATATCATTGACTTCATTTCATATTGAATTCTATATTCAGTGATATACAGGGTGAATCAATCATAACGTCATTAAGACCTAATAAAGACCCGATTTAAAAAAAAAAAACAAATCAACCCTTAACTCCAATAACATGGCGCTCGCGGTACGTTCGAGCTTTGAAACAGGCCGACATCGCGTCGACTTGGATGCTGTGAATGAATCAGAACCATCAGCGGTCAGTAACAGACTGAACATGGTATTTAAATAATAATTTGGAAATATTTTTTTTGAGTAAATATACAATTAAATGTTTTTTATAATAGTGTATTCGTATTATACTCATTTGTCTCTAGCTTCCCTTAAAATTAATGACATTAAGACTGAATATCCTTGTATATTCAAAATTGATCGATGAAGTCGACTAGTGAGAATCCGGCTTAAGGGATCTTATAAGAAGGGCAAATTCGTGAGACATCAATTAGATTGTATAAAAAGATGTGGCAATAGCTTTGTGAAACAATAAGGGGATTGATCTAAATAGTGTAGGTATTTCTATTCAAGAGAATAGAAAGGAGATTTTTATAACCTATGAATTTAAAGTGTTTTTAATAATATTTTTCTTATATTTCTACAAGTACCAGCACATTATATTCCCATTTGGTACTGACGTTTCCATCTATAATATATAGTATTCCACATATAACTATAACTATAATATCTCTACCCCTCACTCTAATCACGACGATTAGCCCAGAAGTCGAAGACTTGTGCGGGAAAGGGAGCGGCATATTATTATTAAGCAGGCCGCATTTGCGCCCAGGAACGACTTACGTTGGTAGGCCCTAACCACCATTCAGTGCAGGAATGAGGGAAACCTGGAAAACCTCATTACAGTTCTTGCTTTAGTCTAGCACATATAGATTGTAGTTTATTGGTATCTTGATTGTAATCTTAAGCTAGTAACGGACGGTGAGCTAGCTAATATATATATTTATATCTATACGGTTTACTTGTCTGTAGGAATATATCTCATCACAAAGAAATAGATATATATTATATTATCGCTCGCCGTCTGTAACAGGCTTTAAACTTAACAAATAAATTGACCGATTTATTGTAATGTGTATAAAAAGTAAATCTACTTTATAAATAAAAGCTTAAGGACGAGTTGTGTAATATATTCTACCAAATCTATACTGTTTTTGACTCAAAACATTATATTATTATTTTAAAAATTTTCATTATTTTATAGAGAAAATAAATTTTAATTTATTTTTCTTAATTCATCATTTTTCAATGAGCTTCATTAGTATTCATAATTTGATTAAATTAAATAACAAACAAGCTTTTATTCAAATTATAATGTCCAAATCCTTGCATTACAAATTATAATTAATGTTTAAATAAACTTATATGTACACCTATTGAATTTACCAGTTAGCTGTTGAAGATTGAGTACAGATTATTGTACACAAAGTACGCCATTGATTTTATAATCGATATTAATCATTTAGTAACTACTAATTGTACCGCCTAACATATAAATTTATTCAGTAGACGTGCTAATAAACCGGTACGCTGTATCTATTTAGTGCTAATATATTTATTTTTAAAGCCGATAGAAACTATGGTATCTTATGGATGTAGTTGCTTATCATTTGTGTACAGGGTGTCCTGCTGAAGAACCGACACAGATCAGGTACGTGTAGGGGTGTCCAAAATTTTATACTTTAACCACTTACATATATACAAAGTTGCATCCCTGAGGAGTTATTAGCCCCCAAAGTAGGGCCTTTACCTTTACTTCAATGGTCTGCTAATTCTAAAAAAGCACGTAGGTAGTTTACGGAAAAAAAATAAATAATAAGAATAATAATAGAAAACATCGGTAAAAGCACAATTATATTAAAGAATGTTACAACGTTGTGTGGTATGAAAGAAATGTATATTTGATTATTTGCGAGTTTTTTATTATTTTCTAATGAACACTATTAAAATCTTGATTCAGTTAATGCAGGTTTTCTTAAAAACAATACAATTTATTTAAAATTTGACGAATAAATAAGTTTGGTTAAATTGCAATATTTTGGACAGCCCTACATGCACCTATCCTGTGTCGGTTTTTACGCGAGACACCCTGTATATCACAGAAATATGCGTAGTTCTATATTTTAGAACAGTAAGTAACCAAACGATACGTGTAATGCTTTATAAACTATTTAATATTACCGTATATATAATAAATTATCGTTGGCTGCAGAGCAGATCATTATTTAAAAATATAAATTAATTCTATACATGTATGCTCCTATATAATGATAAATGTCGTGGTGATATATTTCCTCAACCTCTTTTGTTTATATTCATGAGTAAAGGAGTTTTGACAGTTCTGTGATTTGTGAAAAAGGTGTGTTAAGTAACAAGATTTATTATTAGGTAATGTTCAAAAATTTTAATGCATATATTTATTTTGTTGGTAGGTACTTATACACTTTATTTAAACGAAATCCGGCGTATAAAATTATTTTTAGTAGCCAGTTTTGCTGAACTGGAACTGATTATAAATTCACTGCGATTTGACTAAAAGAGATCCAATTCTGTTTCGTTCATTACTGATTATGTAAAAAATTGACCGTTTCTGCACTCTATAACGTCTACCAATCGACCACTTTCGACGATCGACCATATCGATAGCTACGTGTGATCTTCGAGCGAGACCGTAGCCGACCGAGAGTAACCACCACTATTACCAAATTCGTAATAAAGTTCCATATTCCTTACTTTTATGCATTAGATCTTTTCAAACTTAGCAAGATTTCTTGTCTCAGCCCACACATGTATCAATAAAAGTGGAAATATGTAGAAAAATAGAATGTATTAAAATTTTCGTTTACTGTCACAATAAATTTAATGAAAACAAATTCCGATTTTATATGTATTTGATGCACCCTCGTAACACCAGATTACGAATGAAAAATTTGCTGTTAATGAAATGCAGCAGCCAACGCAAGTTTACTCGTTTTCACTGTTAACATATCGGGGCACATACAGTTTCAAGGCCAGGATGTAATTTAAGAGCTAAAATTAGGATCTGATTTTATGCTAATAGTAAATAACGCGAGTAGGTATTAAAACTTAGGACAAATGCTGGAAATAATCTAATTCTTAACAGGGAATTATATCGTTTGTGGCACTTAAAACTTGTTAATGATTTTTTAGAGACGCGATGCTACATCAGTGGAATATACCCAGAACGTGGTGTATGTTTATTTAGTCATTGTCCTTATTGTATTGCATTAAAATATGAGGTTAGTGTAAATAAAACGTTATTAAGAGCGCTATTCTCAAATCGAGAGAATGTTTTGCAAATAGATTTGGTAATAGCTGAACTATTCATAGCCTTAGTGAGCACGTCAACTTTATATTATGGATACCTAGCTATTTTCAAATATTTCGGATAACTGCACTCTAAAGATAGCTAACGCTTTATTTACTTGTGATAAAATATGCGTAAAACGTGAACTTAGGTGTAAATTATATTCATTTTTACTCTTTTAATTTGGTTTATATCGTTCAACGTAATTAGCCATCTGTTATTTTGCTAATAGGTTGAGGAAGCTAGAGGTGTGTGAAAGTCATCTCATCATTCATATGCATCGTAGTAAAAAAAATAGGATAACCAAACTTCCTGTTCTGCAAAATTTCATGTTATTATAATCTGAAAGTAATTAGGTTTCTTTATGTTAAAGTCTTTATTGCACAGTCTGCAGAAGAATTAAATTTACTCATTAATTATTGTTTTATTAATATTGCCATTTGGTACAAATGTGATATTTTATAAACTTTTCACTTTTCACTGCAGTAATAATTATTGAAGTAAAGAAGAATCAAATTTTGTATTCTTTCCTTGTCTACGCCTCGTTGTAAACTGTTGTTTATTTATTGATACCATATATTTTCCCAAGATATTTGTATCTGTTTACTTACATGATCCAATATTTTTCGTTTGACGTGTAAACAAATTGTGTTAAAATTTTAAGTATTCGGTGACAGGTTGATATTCAGCTGTATAAAAATATATCAATTATCTGTTAAAATAAGGATTAAATGTATTATTCAACTGAACAGTCACGAACCTTATACAAAGTGAGTTTAAAAAATATTACAGATGATGTTATATTCACCTTCTACCCTCTACAGCCCCATATTGCATATTCTTTTAAATTTTATGACATAATGCTACTGTTTAATGTATAGTGATTTTTAATTTAACTTACAAAAAAAATAGGATTATTTTTATTCCATTAGTATTCGAGTGAGAATAAAATTGATATTATTTACTAAACTGTTACCCTCATCAGCATAACTGACAATTTCAGTTTGATTACTGAAATATTTTTTCAAATATTAATTTTGTTTACTTTAACACCATGTAAATCTTCCGAAGTATGTTTGTTTATGCCACTTGTGAAACAGTTTATATAGGAACTTATAACAATTTACTGACCAGCATATTGAAACAAATAGAACAAACAAAATCAATTTAAAAGTATAATTTCGGTAATCGACTAATTTTAGATTCTAAGAGGTTCATATCGGGCAGTCAATTTGTGTGTGTCTGGAAATAATATCTGCCAAGAGAATAAGAGAAACTGTTTTTCTTATAAACCGTCACTCTCAGTCAAAACGGGGTGAACATTTCAGCTGAAATATATTGCGTTGGAATAGTGTAGGTAACTTCGACGTTGACTAAACAAACTTTATTGCCACTACTTGATTACACAACAAATATGCTTTACCGCATACTTTGCCGTTTGTCATAACATAAACTGAACTCTGGGTTTGAAACCAATCCGCTTATATATGTTTTTAGAGTTCTCGAAGTTTTCTAGATCATTGATTCCCGAGATGGCTCTTTGCTACACAGTTCTAACACCAGTATGGATCCTCGTGTCTTTACATGGTAAAATCAGCACGGTTCCGCCCTTTATAAAAATTATCCAATAAATTTCTCAGACTCTTCACAAGCAGTTCTAGATTCTTTTGGACTCCGCCCTGAAGTCTAATTTGCCTTGTCTTATCTTGATCACTTCTAGACGCTTGTCGAGCAGCTTCGATTTCCAGCGTCAGTGTTAGAGTTTCGGATATATTCCTGTTTTTGACTAATCTTAATGCTGACTAATTTCGGAATCTCGCAGGCCATTGATAAAGCTGCTTACTGCTAACTGTTCTTCGAGCCCTGCCAGTGCAATGAGGTAGATTAGCTTCACCATACGTGCTACATCTGCTTCAAATTGCTGCTGATTTTCTTCGAAACGTTGTATTCGGCCTTTTAGTTGTGCTTGGTAAATGTGTTGTAGATGGGCTTCACTATATCTCATTTCTAAAGCACTCTTCAGCGTTTGACAGCACTTTTGCTTATTTTCATATAGTCTTCTTAATATATCCATAGCTTTATCCCATAGAGCAACTATAAGTGATTTGAGGCTTTTTCTTCTTCTGATCAGTTGTTTGCTAAGGCAGCTGCTTCAAATTGTTTACGGTAAATACTTCATGACACATTTCCATCAAATGTTGGTAGCTTAATCTTTGACGACGGACGAATACTCAATCTTAGTGGGCTCTTTTGTGGGCAATTGGGATATCAGGTCGATTTCACTTTGTAACTTTCGTTTTTTCATCCACGATCTTTTTATTTCATTTATTCTAGACTAGTCTTCATTTCCTCTTGATTGTTTTTCATTTCCTTTTTTACATTGTCCATCATTTCGTCTTGGCTCCTCTTCATATCTTTCATTATTTCCATTAACTGCTTGAATGTTTCCTCCATTTATATAGACTTTGCTCTGGTAACTGGCATTTACTCAAATTATATATTCCCGTCTGCTTTCAAATTTGTAATTCTTATACTTTTGTCGGGGACTTAATTAACAAACTAAATAGGTTGGTAAGCTTCCGTCACAATAGGATAGATATGTGGCTTAGCAATTATATTATTTATTGGTGATGAAGAATAGGAATAAAATATAATATTAACATTATCGATACGAATTTATAAAAAAATTGTTCTGATTTGTTCTGTTGTTCGTCCAAATTATGATTCTATTGAGTTGAGAGAGCCTAAAACCAGATCTTCACTGCGATCATGTGGTTTAGTGTGACTGACAAGAGCTAAGTTAGGAAAATCTGGATCTCTCCCCTGCAGGATAATATAAAAGTCTCAGTTTAGCTCTTCTTCCTAATATCTAACTCTTTTTTGAGTTTAATATTGTAGAATATAAATAAGCATTTTATGTATTCATTGTTATTTTTATTAGGCATTGATTTATGTACCAGAAACCATATATTATATTAATGGCCATATATTATTCATTATTAAATTTCTGTACTATTATTTCACTAAATCGATGTCAGACAAAAAATATAATTCTACAAAATAAGACGTTCGAGGGTTTTTCCAAAAATATTATTTTTGAAACATATTAAAATCTGTTCCATCCTTATTTGTATACTGAATATTAAACTACGTGTATGGTACAAAAGAATAATTGATTGGGTATAATAATGTAGCCATTAATTTTGCCAACACTCGAATGTCTTCGGGTTCTGTCAAATGTATCGATACAAGGTCGAATTAAAATGCAAAATATGTTTATACATTTGCATAAATTTGTCGTTCATTTTTTTTATAACTTCTGTCGACGACGAATTGTTGATGAAAAAAATGTATAGAAGAAATAAGGCATTGCTTTGTTTCGTTATGAGTTCTAGTTTGTATCAAGTATCAAAAGGAAAGAAAACACAATTAAGAAGATTGGTAGAGATCGGATGGATTTAAAGTAAAAAACTTGTATGCAAGTATATCTCCTTGGAAAGTGTTCGGAGAAAATTTAATTTGTAGCATTTTGACCTTCTAATGTTATTTTTTTAAATTCTAAATACGTTAATGATACTTGCTGGATATAGTTTATTTTTATCAAATTACCTTTTTTTGTTATAATGATGTACATATTGTTATGTAAATGCTTGGCATATAGATATACTTTTTGTAATCACTATATGACTATATGTAAACCATTATTTGCATTCTTCAGAACCGATATTCGAGTAGCTTTGTTAAAATTTAGCCATGAATTTATTTTCAATAATAAAATTCGTTAGTTTATGGCGACATTGCAACCTCAAGACTGAATTTAGAAAATCAAGTTTGATTTTTGAAATAAATAATTAGGTTTTCGTCTTCGTCGTTCAAAATAATATAAATAAACATTTTCGGAAATAGTAAATTTAATTTAGTGTATCCATATTAATAAAATTAATAGTAAAAATGAAACGTAGTTACCTATAAACAGGATATTTAAATATTTTTGATCACAATCACACACAATCATTCAATGTCTTGTCTGAAGACAAGTGAAACATATTTATGAAATATAAATTTTGATTTATCATTTAAAATATAGTTGTACAGATTTTTGAGAACATTTTATGAACTTTGTCGTCAGACTCATGATGTTTAGGTTTTAAGTACCACATAAAACAGGTAGCAATGTTATGGAATTCATTATACAGGGTGGTTCAGACCTTATCGAAAAAAATTGAATGTACAATGTTACAAATACAATTTTGTAACAAAAATCAAAAAGGGCAGTTCGAAAATGATTTAAAAATACACTTCTGCACAGCACTGGAAATTGGTCCACTGTAAAACTTGACCATGCATAGCATGTAATCGGCAACCGGACAAAAAATTGTAAGAAATTCCCAAAGAAACAAAGAAATAACATTTTGTAACACCTATTTTATACAGCAAATTCAACTGCTTTTGCCGCTATTGTTATTAATTATTAATAGAATTGATTTGTGGTTTTAATTAATAAAATAGTTTAACATAAGTGATGTTACAACAATAATATTTTAGGCCCGTCTTACCCAGTTTCTACAAACTAACACTAAGGTTTCTACTTGTCCGTTTTCAACTCATAAGTTATTGACAGCAGCTGTGTTACGTGCGTAAATTATCAGTAGTGTGCACTTCGGTGCGATACACATCAATTTTTAAATATCCGCACAACAAAAAAAGTCCAAAGTATTTAAAGTCAGAAGATCCTGGCGGCCTGTCCTTCTGGTCCGGTCCCTTGGCATTAATACTTGGGCACGTTGTCCATGATACATGATACGGATATAATTGAGCCTCGTGTATGATACACCACACTGCTGCAATATGCCATGGATGCCTTGGATCTCCATCTCTTCCACGATTTGGTTGCTAATTTCCTGTGTCACGCCCGCGTTGAGCTACACTTGCACTTACTGCACACCGCTGTAAAAGTAGTTGCATTTGGCACTGGTTTACCGGGAAATCGTTCTGCTAAAGCATTTTCACTTCACCATAAATTATAACGATATCCATCAACTCCGAGTTGCTATACACGTAAGCTATTTGTGACTTGAAAAACTCGCATCACAAAAACGTTTATATATCTAATTGGATTTCAATATTCGGAATCGTAGCCCAACTATGTAAAGGTTGAAAATACTACAACTTCAATAATTTATTTGTCGGAAACTATAAGGATTTTACAAAATCACCCTGTATATGTATAATTTTATTTAAGTATAGCTTGGTTTTGTTAGAATATTCTACAAATGCGTTTAAAATTTGTATTTTTATTCGCCGTTAATATTGTCGAAGGTTTTAAACACCCTTTATTGCCATTACGTTATATGTTGGCGGTCCAGAAGATTTTTAAAACTTGAAAGTACTCTTTAAAATCCACATTAATATTGAGAAAGCAAGCAAGTTAACGCACTAATAAAAACCAAAGGAATTTGGAAAGTCCTGCAAGTTAAAGTTCCATTTTTCCAGTCGCTTTGCAGGAATATCGGCCGAGATGAGTTTGCATATTTTTTCCCAAAGCCACCTGCCAAAATATTTCACTACTCGCCGATGTAAAAACTGTAATTAAATTACACATCAAACGTTCTACTAAAGAAATTCAGTAATTGAGGTGTTCGTGTACCAAGTTTTAGCTTACCGAAATATTGGATCTCTGCCAAGGTCAATGGGCAAAAAATTCGTGAATTTCATGGCTAGAGGCGATCCGCAAAGGTTATCGCTCCTGACTTATACACTTCTAATTTTGTGTTAAGTAATCGAAAAAGTATGTAGGTAGGAGCATTATATTTCAGGCCAGTAGACCAGTAAAATTTTTTACGTGATGATGGCACTAGCATGGAACTAATTTGTTGGTGAGGAATCCTCTATATTTGCTTAGGAGAACATCATTTCTCAGAAGCCATGCACATATAAAGCGATCCTTAAATACATTTCAGTAATAAAGGGGTGGTTGTGTATACCATTTTAAGGGAAAAGTCTCTATTACCTATTTTTCTTTTCAAGATATAATCACTTTCACATTTTTGAAAAATATACAGGCTGATTGAAAAAACCGCTAACGGAGTTATAGGGCAGAAAGTATATCAAAAGTTAAAGCAAAAATTCCTAATAAACATGGGGTCGCAGATGGCTCCTTAACGAGATACAGGGCGTTCAAATTCCACTGAATTTATACATTATTTTCGATAATTCCAAAACGCGCTAACATTTCAATCTCAAATTTGTCACGTGCAGTTAGCACCTAATAAATAATTATTTGAAGTACTACTCAATATTTTACAAACAACAGTGTCGTAGAGGTGGGGGAACGTAAACCTTTTTTATAAGTATTTTTATGCCACTGTTAACTTAGTCAAATGGATACAATTTCCGTATAGTGAATTATCTATCAAATTGTCTGAAAATTTTGATAAAAGCAGCCATTTTAAAATAATTTTATTGGTTTTATTTTATTTGCCCTTTAGTACTTATTGTGTTCAAAATTGCATTTACAATAAGAAAAATTCTATAAATTTTCTTGTGGTAAGCTTCCAGATTAAAGAAATACCTAATACGATTAATTTTGGCTGAATAATTTTTATTTTAATACATAATAAATTTCCAAAATACTGTCAGCAGTGCCGAGTTTTAATAACTGTGTATCCCAATAAGTGCGTCACCGCACTGGTTTCCTGAAAATTTTTGCTATACAGGGTGAATCAAAAAACTTCTGATGGAGTTCTAGGACAGAGAGTAGGTATACCTATCAAAAGTTAAAGCAAAAATTCCTAATAAACATGGGGTCACAGATTCCCTAATTTGGAAACTTACCACAAAGAGAATTTATAGGATTTTTATCCCAAAAAACATTTGTCCTTTTTATCATTTAAAAATTAAAAAATCTACGTCTTCTATTTTGGGATTTTAAAGATCACATTCTATATAAAGTTTATGTTGATAAAAAGTTTATATAATACCGTCTTAAATATAAATAAAGGAATGCGTTCTAGCAGTATTGCAGAACTTGTATATACAGGGTAACCCAAGATTAGCGTGTCAAAATTTAACTGTAGATTCTACGACGTATAATAAGAAAAAAAGTTATGTAAATATGTCGAAAAAAGTCCGCTAAGGGAGCTATGGCCCCTTAAAGGGTAGCTCAGAAATTTGTCCTTTTCTATATATTTAAAAAAACCGTCTAAGATAAAACAATAAAATTTTGAATTAAATATCATCATAGACAGCAAATCTAGTGTTCCAAAAATAATGTTGCACAAATAGTCATAGGCGTGGCAAACTGAGGGTCTTGGGTAAAGATTGTTCCAACTTGTTTGTATCCTGAGATTTTCTCCAGACTAAAAATTAAAAACTGAATTTTACATAAAATAATTACGCCTGTTCGAGTAATATTAATTTAATAATTTTGTGACATACCATAATAGTTTAAAATGGATACTCTAGTCAAAATATCCATAGTAGGCTGTGAGAAAATAGTGTCAGCTTATTCGACACATTAAAAGTTTTATTCAAACGTGTTGAAGTATTAAAATACTAGTAAATCCATAATGTAATTATTTGTAAATTTTTTAATTTTAATGTAACTTATATAATTTATTTTTATTAAACATCTGACCGCTTGCATATCATATCAAATATTTTTATGGTATGTCACAAAATTTTTAAATTAATATTAAGTACTACAAAACCTAACAATTTATCGAAGTAATTGTTTTGAGAGTGAAAATCTCGAGATATGAAGAAGTTAAGGCAGTATTTACCTCTCCCAGTTTGGCACGGCTATGACTAATTATGCGAAATTATTTTTGGGACATTTGCAATCTAATTGTAATCCACAATTTCAAATTCGATTGCTTCATCTCAATCCGTTTGGGAAATATTTGGATGGGTTCCTCATTTAAGGAGTCATAGCCTTCTTTTGGTCCTTTTGGTCGTAGAATCCACAGTTCATTTTTAGCAGGCTAATTTTAGACACCCTGTATAAGCTTAATAACAAAAATTACGTAACGCAGCCTCCAAATATCTACTCTGGTAGCCATAACTATTACATCGGGATAAAGATATTAGCTTATCAATTTGGCTAATAAAAAAACAAATCCATTAAATAGTAATAGATTTCGAGGTTATTATACTTATAGGTATTTATGACACAATTTTTTTTGTTTCAATTGCTCTAGTGATTATTTATCTACAATAAATTTTGTATAAATAATAGTAATTGTTCTTCGCAGATGTTCTAATTTATGCGAATTTAGATCAGATTAGCATTGAACGAACGTTCAACGATAAATTACTGTTCATGGTTGGAAGAAAATTAATTGTTGCAACCAATAAATTATCTTTTTTCGAGCTTACTACTACATTGATTAGATTAGAAGGATGAACGTATCTTTATATTTAGATCAAGTCGATACGGCGATGTGTTTTTTGATTAGCTATTAAAACTTTTATAGCCAAAAAACGATGCAGAAATGTTACTACTTCCATTGTCGTACAAAAATTCCATCGTAGACGAAAAAAGCTGGTCAACCAGTTTCACCTTTATCTAATGTAGGCCAATATGAATTCTACGACAATTTTATTTCGTATTTTTTCAGTTATAAACCCGCATTCTTCGTCAAAGTCAGATACCGTTTTTAAATAACGTAACTAATGAAACAGGAATCAGTTGAAAAAACTAGTATGCTATTTGGCCTTGATCGGTTTCGGCAATTGATGGGATTTTTAATCTGTAGTAATCCAAACTATTGTGAGATTACTATCAAATCATTTTCATACAGCAAACTTCTGTACTCTATCATCAAAGATATGCTCATTTTTTCTATATCTGTATTAGATAGAGGAAATTAGATAAATTGCTTGATACAATCAAGACTAGATCATAAACTGCGATTCTTCTACATTTCTGCTTGGATGAAAAACCATAGAAAACGAATCAGTTACCCCAGAAGGTTAATAAAACAAATTGAAACAATAGCAATTATCCTTGAAATGTATGAGCTTTTTCATTTGATATTATTATTTCCCCGTTCTTGTTAGCTTTACCATTTAATTTATTATTTATATTGGAGCCATATTATACACAATTAATTCCAAGCATACATTCGATATCAATTATATACTAAAAACTATAAGAGAATTGTGTCACTTTGTTTTAGCTAAGTAATTGGTTATATAAATGTAGTAGATGTTTTTCTAAACGACTGTTTTATCACTTTTTTGTACTAGGTTGAAAATATCTAATCATTAAATAATTTATTCTAAGTGCTTTTGAACAAATGAAGTAGCGCCTAATTGTATTTTTTGTTTTTTTCAGGTATGTAATCCATCCATTTATATTCCTCGAAATGGTATGTATTTATAGTAACATGGGTATTTATGGCAATCGTTTATCACACCAAAAGAAAATTTTGCATTGTGCAAATCTAAATAAATGCACTAACATCAGTGTAAAACTATTAGGAATGATACGAGAACATTTTGTTAAAAATTTTTGTTTATTGATTTTTGAGTACGGTTGCAGATAGAGTTTTAAATTTTAGTTTGACTTAAAAAAATATGTTTGTTATATATAATTCGTTTCCTTTATTTAATTTCACTAAATAAATTCATAATAATGGACGTTTCACCAACTAGAAACTTAAATATGTCATCACACTAAAAGTTTGTACCAAACTACTTATTGTCTGTGAATTATTAAATGGGATCTGATTTTGTCACTGTTCAGTAGACTGTAACAAACATTGCAACAGATTTTATCGTAGGGAGAACATACTGAGATTACCAAAATGTCTAATTGGTAGGTCAGTCTAGCTTTCCCTTTATTTCTGTACTCAGATCACAACTTATTATTATAACGAAATCATCATTTGCTGAGTTTTGGTCATAGTTGGTGTCGCAAGTCATGGCTCCTCTTTCTTTCATTGTCTGATTGAAAATTACCAACAGTTGCACATCTGTGTAATTTGTTGTTTTATAAAATGTATTGACACAAAATATTAACATGTTGCTGCTTGCTATAATTTGAAGTGAAATAACACCACAGCAGATAATAATAAAATGATTATATTTTTGCAGAAATTACTTTCTGTTGTTATGTAGTAGATTCCAATAGGCAAGATTGAAGTGTTAAATGCAGGTTACTTTTAACAATGCTGAATTTTCTAGTTATGAATCTCATTTAGTTTGTACACATGAGATAATGTTGCAAAAGGTTAAAGGGACTTGTGTTAGTTACAAATATTACTAATTTATTTATAATGATTATAATATAGAAGGGGAAATGCAATCGATATATAACAAACATTAAATAGATGAAATACATAAAAATAAAAGCATATTTTTTAGATAAAGAAATCAGGTACATGCTTTTACATAAAACAAATGTACGATTAAAAATAGAACCTTTAATGAAACATTTTATCTTTTAAATAATGTCTACATTTTTCAATATTTTAAGAACAATTTGTATTGTAATTGTTATGAACGTTGCCAGTTACTAGAAAATCAAACCGTGACTTCATAAAATATTTCACATTGCTGCAACAATGCAGTAACTTTGAACGTCATGCAGGCACGAGGCAATAATAAACAAAACACCAAGGAGCTGATTGGCTGATTCGTGATCATCCCTCTTCTCTGCTGATTGCAGAATAGCCATTATTTTCGTATTCACAGTTTTTTTTGTAATATTTAATCTACCGCGAGAAAGAACGAATCAGATAGAAAGTTCAATATTCCTAATCTTCCAAAATATTCAAGTGGTTTCATTGATTGACTTATTTCTCTAAATTATGTGTAAGTAAAAAAAATAAAATAATACGTTCTTCTCCGTTGTTTACGATTATCTTACAACAATTTCGTAGTTTGTCTACTTCATACAGCATTAGTCAAATCTAGTAGTTTCAAAGTCTAGAACCACGGAACCAATTTGCGGACACGGTCGTAAAAGATATCTTGAAGGTTGGTCGATAGATAGTGAAAAAGAATCTCGAAGGTTATTCAGTAGCTGGCGGAAAAGATGGTAAATTGATGGAAGGAGATCAAAGAATAGGCTGGATGTAGAATAACTTCTCGACCTAACTCCTGAATAGCCTCTTCTCAGCAGTATGCAAACTGTTGATGATGGCCTGCCTGTCTTTCTTTTTGAATTGCAAGTTTAAAATATGTTATTGGTAAACTATCTCAGCTGTAGTGGTTATATTCCTCGTAAGCAATTCATAAGAGAGAACATTGGTATTCCATCAGATGCACAACATCAGTTTACACGGATCGATACCTGTTTTTATTTGGCCTCTGTTAGAGTAAACAGAACCTTCGCACAGAGGTGTGCAGCGTTTCCATCACTTATTGGCATTTTCGCGTCCCAACAAAGGAATTTTACTGCATGCTGTTACATAGCGTGTGGACGTGTTTAAATTTATTCTGTCATCTTATCGTGGGACATTTTTGCATGTTCTCTTAATATAAAATAGTCAGTCGTATTGTCAGGATAGAGTGAACGCAAGAGAATTTGACTCCTAACATCTGTCTTCAACACAACTGACCAGACTACCATGGAAATGTCGGAATGTTCGCGACGCAACAGAGTTCGAAGAGTATTTTTCCCACCAACATGTTACGCCTATTACGACCTACTTTGAGCGGCTTTACAATCTTAAACTATCTACAACTTATCGGTCGTCATTCTCCTCTACCCCTCCTGAGTATTTTTTGCTTGTTAAACAATAAAACAAAAGGACTCATCATAAAAAAGGAGAACAAAAAGAAACATACCAAAGGATTAAAGCGTTCGCAGTAATTGCTAGTATTAATTTCTATCGACCTCATTTTCATTGAACTATAAAGAAACAAAGAGGTAATTACGGGTCTATGCCCATTAATGCAACTGGGTCTTGCATTTTGCAGTATTTATGCGTCCGGTGAGCCTGCCGCCTGGGGGGATGCGTTTTCAATGCGCTCCCGCTGATGTACGAGTATCGTTTGTCCGGTCTTCTTTGCGTAGTTGTGGTCCTTTATTCCAATATCGCATTATTAATAGGAGTAACCTCATTCGTTCACGTCCGTGTACCGGGTGGCTCAAACAAATGCTTTTCATAGTACGTTACTGGCCTTAAAACTTTGGAGTTAAAGTAACAGCCTATCTGTCACGGGTTAACAAATTTGTATAGCAATTTAAAGAATGTTTTTCTTTAAATTACTTAGATTGTGAATCTAAAGCAGCCTTAGCTGAAATCATCAAGGAGGACACCCACAACGTGGAAAGAAACAAATAGCTGTCGATTTGATAAAGAGTTCTTAGAGTACTCCTGCAAGGATACATCCAAAACGTACCTGGCTATATCTAGTACCTAGAAATCTTTGCCTAGTAACAGGTATTCAAACTAGGCACTTTTACCTTTATCATTTGAGGAAGTGTGAAACACCTCTTTGTAGGGATTGCGAATAGGAAGACTAGACTCTGAGTGCCATCTCGTCAATAAGAGAATCGAGGGATCTCCTCGAGCAACGTTATCACCTTTTTCTTTTTAATAGGCTGGTTAGTGACTCAGGTGGATTGATCTTCTAATGGAAGGAAGTAATGAGTTTTTCAACAAGCATGATATGATTTTGAAACGATGTCACTTGTCATTTATGTTCAGTATACTCTATTAATTTATTATGGCTAAATACGCGCTTCTAGAACTATCCCAAGGTTTTATGAAAATAGTCGTTTTTTGTGGATAGTTGTTGCGCAATTCGCCAAAGTTTTGGTCTAAATAATCGCCCTTCTTTGCTTGCTATTCCTCGCATCGTTGAGAAATTTGAAAATAATTTTACTTTTCACAATGTAAAAGCTGTAAGACATCGAAACGAAAGAGCTGTTGAGAATATTGTTGCTGTAAGAGCTAGTGTTGCAGATAATCCAAATTTTTCAATTTCTTGTCGTGCTCAACAGACGAAGACAAATTGGCCACTGGAGCACTGTCGGCGCTGAGAATTTGCTACTTGGAATTTAGAACAACTTGAAAGAGATCCTAATTTTGCGAAAAAAAAATATTTTTTGAGATGAAGTTTATTTTTGGTTAAGTGGATATGTTAACAAGCAAAACTGCCGTTTTTGGTGTGATAATAATCCGCAACAGATTAACGAGAAGCCTTTGTATCCACTCAACGGACCATTTTTTTTTCCAAAATGAGGTAGGAGATGTAGTTACAGTGAATGGTGAATGATACCGACAGATGTTTAGACATTTTTTGTGACCAGATTTACATGCACTTGATTTGGAGGATATGTGATTCCAGCAAGACGGTGCCACTGCTCGTGAAACTATCGACGTATTCCAGACAAAATTTGACGAAAGGATAATTTCGATGAATGCAGTGGCCTCAAAGCACCTATCATTATGTGATTCTTTATATTACTTCTTTTGGGGCTATTTGAAATCTATGGTCTATGCAAGTAGACCACAAACACTTGATGCATTAATATTGAACATGGAACACTGCATTCGTCAGATTACGTCCTATTTATTACACAGTTATTGAAAATTGGGTTTGTCGAATTTGACGTGTCGACGAGGTCGAGGTTGACATTTAAACGATGTGTTATTCAAAACATAGATGTTATTGACTGTATTTTAAGATAACATATAACAAGTTTGGTTGTATCGTTCTTATTGAAAAACCTATTACAAAGGACCCAATGGCCCAAGTGCTGTAGGCTCTTAAGCTACCCTTCCCATAATTCCAGATTCCAAATTTCATCAGCCTTCGTCAGAAATCTGGGAATCAATGTGATAGTATTTCTAAACAGTACATTGTACCTCGGAAATCAGTGATCTCTTGATTCATCAAGGCTTTATTTGAATAAAATCGTTCACTTAACAATCTGCTGAAGTTATGATATTCACTTAGGAATTATCACGCATAATGCCATTTTAATTCGTGTTTAGTTCACTTCATTTTGTAGTACAGGAATAATTTTGCTTTGTTCCTTTGACTACCATGTATATGCTGTAGCTGTGCATATGGAAATCGGATAACTGTGAATTTGTTCTTTACGACTTGTGCTAGTGACAAATCCGAGACATCAGCACAATCTAATGGTTCAGTAGGTGTAATAATGTACATAACTGGACGGGAATATATAACAGCGCCTACTTTCTTTTTGATTAAAAATTGCTATAAAGGCAAATTTATGGATATAATTTAAAAGAGAAAATGCATATCTATACAGTTACGGTGGATTGTTCGCGTTTGTCCAGTTATGCATAATCTTATTACCACTGTCTGTATCATGTAGAACATTTACGTCAATTTTGTAAATAAAATAGAAATCGCACGATATTCACTTGTTTCTTTGTTAACTGTTAATGAGATGAACATTTATGTTTCGTCAAGCTCGGTTATCTATACTACAAAACTTGTCTGTTATTTGGGGCTAAATATTTGTCCGTGGGCTATATCAGAAGTGAGTTAATATTTCAAGTCTTGAAATATTGCATGATTGGTAAAAGTTGGTCTCCAAATCCAGACTAAGGGTTATGTTGGCAATTTCCGGTGTAGACAGGACTCCAAAACTTAACTAGCCTATACCTACCCATTGTCACGAACGCCAGTCCACGTGTAGTTAACTTTGGCTCCTGACCTAGATTTACAAAATACGTGACGGCTTACATTTTAGAAATTTGGTGGACACAGATTGATGTTGAGTATTAATCTTCCTTTTTGTTAAAAGAACAGCTGTTTTGGAAATCACAAAGATTTGCAAGTTGTGAGTAATTTTATTTAATATCTAGTGTTTAAATTTAGTTAGAGACATTAAAAAAGAAAGTTGTATTAATAAAGAAAAAATATCTTAAAAGTTCAAATATATTCTAATACGCTGCCGTTTGAGTTGTGCAGTTTGTATATACGATTTAGTATTAATTAATATTTGATATTGATTTTTTTTTAAGGAAGAACTTTTTTGGCTTAGTGTATCTATCCGACTATTTAAACAATCGATTCTCCTACCTGTAATATCTGAAAAAGGTACACCTTGTTGTAGTCGTTAGAAATTATCATTTTCGAAACAATCTAATTTGAAATATTTATCGCACCGAGTAAAAACCGTTTTGCTTTCAGGCAAATTTCATTTTCAAATGTTACTTGAGACAGTGTACAATTTCACGAATATCGACAAGGTTTGATGAAACCGTCTTTAAATAACTTTCCAACAATGATTTCATCAAAGCACACAGATTTCTTCAAACCAGGCCAGTCTTCTTCACATTTTGCTCATTATCATAAATTATCATTCTGAATAACTGTTTCAAGTAACATTTTGCTGTAGTTTTAGCGGAAAAGGCACGTTACCTGAAACCAAAACAGTTTTTACTCTCTATTAGGATTATTTTGAAAACGGTTATCCCTAACAACTTCAACAACGTATATAATGTAATATGAATACTCTAAGTTGTAAAAAAGTTCTGCCATTTAAAAGAAGCATTATAAGCCCTCCACTAGTAACATCAGAATAAATATGAATTTTTCATTTCTAAAACCTCCGATCTCCCAAATGTGTGGATTTTTTAAAAGCTGTTTACAATCATCGAAATTAAAGTTGGGTTGCATTATTTTCTCATCAGAAATCTACTTTTGTTCTATGTCCCATTAATGTCGAGACACCTTGTATATAAGATAATAGCAGTAAATGTCGATTTTTTTCATAATTTATAATTGTTTCTATTTGTCCTGCAATAGAAACTTTGCCATCTTTCCAAGAAAATTAAATTGTGGAAGAAAACTTCATCCATCCATCCGTATTATTTATTTTTGTATGAAATCATTATAAATAGCTTCAGACAATATCATTATTTAGTTTAAAACATATATAAAAGTAAAACCAATTTGGACAATTGCAGTATTAGACTTTGTAATTGTGCCATTTATTAATACTTAGGAAACATAATTAATATTTCAGACCACCGTTCTCCCTTTGTTTAGCAGTAGAGAAAAAGAATCATCAATCAAAAGTTTTCTGTAATAATGTCATAAGGTTCACTCATGGTTTCCTAAATATAGTAACCCATCTACCGATGAGAAATGACAAAATTTTAAACTTTCAGATATAGAAAATTTTACGTAATTGATACAACCATTTGTATAGATAAATGAAATAGATCATGTGTTGACCCGACAGCATTTTCTACAAAATTTGTTAACTTTTAAGGATCCAGAAAAAATTGTTTTGAATTATTAACATTTATTTGGTAACTCTGTTTAAAAATACATAATCTTGAATGGGGAGTCTCGTTCATTAACATTTCCTGTATTGTTTCTTTAAAAAGTTTGTTCATATAGTCGATATCCAAAAATCAGAATCGGATTATAGTGTCACAAACTTGTTAAGGAAGCACTTTCATGTAATAGTTTCAACGATGATACATTCGCCTAAATTGGGCTATGAAATACAGTATTATTTTTACTACTGCATTCTAAGTTCTTTGGCGGTCTCTTTATGTTCCTATATTTCGAAACCGTATTTTTATATAGCCTAAAAATAAATTTTTATGGGTACTATTCACAACAAATAGTTCGCCCATAAAGAATATACGATATTCTTGAAAAGTCATAACTTATGCTTCATTGTTGGCTTTCTCCTAATCTAGAAGCAAATTAGTTCCTTACCGTTCTTATCCCAAGTAATCTATTAATTGTTTTCTGAATAATGGAAGTTTTCATCTTTTTCCAGAGATAGAAAATCCATGATAACTTACACTTATTTAGAATAGCAAGCAAAATGTGCTGCCTATAATTAAATTTAATGTGTTATTCGAGGGTAACCAAGCATACATTCGTGTAGCAATAATACTCACATGCATGCGTTATCCAATAGGGCACACCTGATAGCTCTAAGTGGTGTTTGACATTTTCGTAGGTATTTGTTTATATGCAGTGTAGCATTACTCGGCCGCCATTTAAGAAAATATATAAGGTTTCTTATGCAACTTTATGGTACAGGAAGTATGCTGCATGACATCGGGGAATTCTGCAAGACGGCCGTTTTGGACGAGCGTTCGTTTCTTTTATACGAAGAGTGCAGTAAGTAGGCTGTGATGAAAGCTGTAAATGCCGTGGCGGGATTTTTTTAGCACAGCTTGTTGCTCTTTAGAAGTTAACCGATAATTGAGGAAATACTGAGTTATGTAAACTATTATCACTGAAGTGCAATAACTATTTTTCTAACTCTGTAATTTTGACAATCAACAGAGAAAATTATATAATGGCATATCCAGTTTTGACACTCCAAAAGATGATTTCATATATCCGCACTATTTTCTCCAAAAGGTAGGAAAATGATAAAGCAAATAATACTGTTGATAAATGCAGGTTTAGAAAAGTCTTAAAATGTAAAACAGGCCTATTTCATGTTTCACTTTCTACAACCTAACCATATATTTCTGCATCTTGCCCGTTTTGAACTTGTATGGCATTGGCAGCAGCTATGATAAGTTTGCGTAAATCATCGATATTGCCACTTCGGTGCAATATACTTCATTTTTTAAATATCCCCACATAAATAAGGCCAAATGATTTAAAGTCAGCAGATCGTGGCGGCCGTGGTACCTGTCCTCCTCGTCCAATCCCTTGGTATTAATACTTGGAGAGTCTATTCATGGTACGGATATAATTGTGAGGAGACCTGGCCAGAGACTACAATAGCCCAGCGATGTAAAGCTCGATACTATTAGAACTTCAATATTAATTCCCATTACCTGTGATACTATGAAAATACACTTTTTTGGTTTTTGTTTTATAACCAAAATATTCCCCAGGTCTTGCATATATATGTTACTGTTAAACTTTCATGATTCTGCTTGGCTATATGCACCACATAACCCAATGACACTAGTCAGATCAAAATCCTAAGTCACGTGACGTAGATTGCAATGATGTTAAAACAATTTCAATGCTAAGAAGCTTAGACTCCATTCATCATTCCCTGTCAAATCTATGGTAGAAACGAAACCTGTTGCTGTTTTCATGCAAATAAACAGCACCTACAGATTACTATCTCTAGGTACACTCACTTTTTTAATTCAGAATAATGTAAAATGAGGAAAAAAATAAACTTTTGTATCTAAGTATTAATAAAATATACGAATTATGTTAAAAAGGGCTTTTACGAGCTAGTATGGCATTTCTTTCTTCTTTAATTGAAAATGTTGCTTTCTGTAAAACTTTCTCAGTCAGAGATTAAAGTTTTGGTTGTTTGGTGGAAAAAGACCGGCTAACCACTTTATATTGATTGATTTATTTTGAAGTTTCTCATAGATTTACCACAAACGTAGCTGCTGGTAATCGAGTAAAATTTCCTCCAATTTTCTCTTCGCTGGCATCTGTATCGGATTTTCTTCATGCTGCATTCAATGAAACTTCTTCAGTAAGAGATAATAGTTTCGGTTGTTTAGTAGAATGAAGACTCTAGTTCTGCTACATTAGATAGATACTATGAAGTTTCACACATTTTCCATATAATTGTTGATAAATCATTAAAATTTCAAATTCTTCTTTGCTTGCAGAGCTAGTAGGTCTTCTTCATGATTTAGCAATCGGTGAAAGTTTTGTTGAAAGCTCTAAAGCCGTGTGAAGCAATATTTATGTTTTCTCTTACAAGCTTCCTCAGATCGTATTCAAATTAGAATAGTTACCAAGGAAAATCATAACAAAATTGGCGAAGAGTGTTTAGTGACGTGCTATCGATGAAAATTTTTAGCGCTACTTTTTAATGTGAATGAAACTGTTATGTGGGGAATTCCTCGAAGAATTCAGTGCTTGTCACATTATTATTATTCAGTTTATTTATAGAGGAACGATCTTACGTGATAGAAGAAACCGAACCTCGAAAATCGTTTTGGGCGACCGAGGAATTTATCGTTTGTGTGCCGTGTTATTAATTTATCGACATGCATAGTAATGAACACTTCTGTAAGTATACCATGGGCTAATATCCTGTCACGTCATGTCGACGTTAAGACGTGGCACATTTTAAACACATTACACCGACCATTGGCTAGTATCACTTTGATGTAAAGTGATACGGCATAGTTATTACCTCATTAAGTAATTATTAATTTTCCTTGGGCTCCAAGCGGGGATTCTTCAGCGCAATTTGAATTTTACTGTGTTGGGGAACATCTCAATTCTCCAGGCGCTATCTTTACTGCGGCATGATAAACAAGATAATGAGGTGTGTGCAGCTAATACGCTTCGGATTTTTATTTCAAATGTACTAACATGTTTGGGTTGTAAACGTAATGTACGTAATTGTGCCTGTAATAAAGTACCTCTGAGATAACGTAGACTTGACATTGAAAAGTTTTACTCGCTTTATATCGGTTTATTGTCGTTAGTACTGAGAGGAAATATAAAACGCGCCGTAATACTTATGGCTTTTATATGGGAGAGTACATTGTTGGTGGTATAATGGCCGCAACTTCAATTATTATTATAATTTCTTTGTGATACTCAGCTAAGGATTCATGGGGCACAATAGGAGCATATTGTTTCTTCGTATAAAAGTGCCTGGATAGTACTGTACCTTAATTTTTCGACTTGGGAGACGGATGCCCAAGCAATAATTTTATATTTGTTTGAGTATTATGTTACAACTATTAATAGAAGTAATTTGTGGTTTTAATTAATTCTTGTCCGTTTTGGACTCGTAAGATATTGGCAGCAGTTATGATACGTTTGCGTAAATCATGCGTAATGTCCACTTCCGTGCGATGCACTTTTTTTAAATATCCGCACAAAAAGGAAGTCCAAAGGGTTTAGTCAGGAGATGGTGGCGGCCATAGTACCGGTCCTCCTCGTCCAACCCCTTGGTTTTAATGCTTAGACATGCTGTACATAGTGCGGATATAATTGAGCTTCTTGTATCATACACCACACTGCTGCAATACGCCCTGGACGTCCATCTCTTCTACGATTCGGTTGCAAATTTCCCGTGTTAATCCGCATTAGCCTACAGTTGCACTCACTGAACACCGTAACTTTACCATAAATTAAAATGACATCCATTAACTCCAAGTTACTATACATGTAAGCCATTTTTGACACTTGAAAAACTAATGTAAACACTCGCATCTCAAAAACGTTAATACGATAAATAATCGGATATTTGAAATCGCCTGGCTAGAGACTACAGCAGCCCAGCGATGTAAAGATTGTTTACCATATTAACTAACCTGTATATTGCCTGACGATTTTACCCAATACGTCCCCAATGTAGGCCATACAAGGGGTTAAAATTTTCTAGGTAAATATTACATTGTAAACAAATTTCATATTCCTAATAACCACAAATATAGTGGTACAGGTTCGTGACTGTAAGTCTTAATGTTCACACAGTTTTTACTAAGTTTATGTTACATTATTGAAATAATTTCAGACGGATGGCAGCTGTATCCACAATATTCCATATCTGCATTTTTTCGAGAATTCAATACGTATTGTGCATTTATTGTTCGACTAAAATATTTATGATTTTTTCCTTTTGACACTTACTGAAAAATAGTAATAATTGTGTCTGTTCGAAGTGGTGCTAATCGCATTCTTTATTTTTTTGAAATCGAAAAAATTTCCGCAAAACTTTGATTTTAATATACTAATGAGTCTTTAGACGTAAAGGATATAGGAAGTAGAGAAATATTCTAATTTTATAAATCTGTTCCATTAATGATATAGGTATCAGAAGTATGTGAAAGTGTAAACTCTTGAAGAATTTTTGTGCATGTCAGTTGTAAATTCGTGTCTCTTCATAATTTGGAAATCTTGTAATCTATCTTAAATAAATCAAAATCAGTCAAAATTTACTTTACCAAAAAAAGTGCAACCTGGATAATCCGGAAAATTCGCATCATTTGTTCCCAAGTTAAATTGCACCTTTTTAATAATGACGTTTTATAAACCATTTAGTATAGGGTTAGTAATATGTAACATTTTATATAAAACTCATATTTTCTTTAATTAAAATTATTTTTTGTTTTTCATTATATTTAAAAGTTTGTAAAATGCCTGAAACCAAGTTTTCTTTACTATTTTCTAATCAATTTATAAGTGACTACATTGTCACTCACTTTAAGTCACTTATAAAAGATTTGAACAATATATTCTTCTATTTGTACCCTATCTACAATTGCTATTTTTGCAAATAAAGAAATATGTTCCACTTTTGTTTCTTTAAGTTCCGAGAATGTAGAGATGTTCATAAAAAAATGAAACAAAGGTTGATTTATTTTGATATCTATAAAGTCCTCACGTAAATTTTCTTGTTATACCAATGAAATATATTCACAATAAATATTACATTTTAACCAAATTTTTACTTGTTTTATGGAATACAATGATTGTCTGATTATAAAAATAGTTACTTTTTACTTTGATGGTTAACGTCATTGGTTCAAGTCTGAAAATTCTTAAATAGATACAATTTTCAAAATTAAAAATATGCTGCTGGACTATTGAATGAATATTTGGTAGCAAGTGTGATAACGTCTTATCATTATATTCTCTGTCTCTATATCTCTTTCAAATCATTCTTTTTATCTAGTTAATTAAATCGGGGTAAGATATTTATTAATCAGCATTCATATGGATTATTCAGTATTAGATGGCAGAATGATCTTATATCCACTATATATCCCAAGTAATTGGTTTTCAAAGAAAAAAAAATTAATTGTAGTGCCTTCCCGTGGAATGTGTTGAGTTTGCTATACAGTTTCTGAAGTGACCCCCATTTTTAAATTGTCCACTGACATCCGATCATAAATAGCATAGGGGTTTCTTTATGTCTAGTTGATAGGTTGTTATTCTTAATCAATGAAGGCTACATGGGAACCAATTAGAGCCGGTTTGCGTCGTTCAATTTATGGCGGATCAAACGGAAGTGCTTTATTTTCCCGATTTTGAATAACTAATGTAATTTATAGAATAATGCTGTTATTTCTCTACATATTTCTGTATTCTGCTTAAGAAACCAAGTGTTATATTAGCAGTTACTTTTAATATGTCACCAATCGTAGTGGTTACAGATCAGAAGTGGATTTTTTCACAGAAATAGAAATTAAAGGGGAACATCAATACTTTTATGGTATTTGATTAAAACATATTCAGCATTGTCAGAAATATGAAACATGTAGCTTATCGAAATGGTTAAGGCTTCAGCAAGAGATCTATTGCCTACCAATCTGAGAAATCGATCACCTCTACTGATTAGTTGTTGATGGTGTACTGGATATATTGAATAAGCCAGGGATTTATTCCCGAGACTATGCAGATGATTTAACTATATAATAGTCTGAAGTCACAACAGCGTTGTGATGCAAATAACTCTGAATATGATATGACATGGTGTGGGATGGAAGAAGATCCCATGAAGTTTTCCAGGAAGGGTCAACTAGACGTAAAACTTATCAACGTGCTCGTCTAGAAAACTGATGGACAAAACAAGACGAGGAATTTGTGGAAGTCGACATTTAATAGGGAAAACCTAAAAACTACAGTCGAGGATGATAAGGACATTGGATGTACGAGTATATATCTTAATAGTAAAACATAGCATTTTTTATGGAGCAATCGTCTGGTGATCTAGGAAACTAGCCATATTGTGTTGGAAAGAGAAGCAAAAATAGCCTTCCGGATCAAGAATAATAAGGAATGGAGAATTGCACCTTGCAGTAAGGTGCAATAAAATCATGAATGCATTACTATCGGAGTCAATTCTGAAGATGGGAACTGACCGAATGATTGCAGAGTTTAACTTTCATAACCTATTCAACACTTGAATAGGGAATCAAGAGGAATGGCCATTGATATACAATGCGTCTGAAGGATGGAGCCTGGTATGGTTTACGGATGACTGGAAAACACAGTGGAACTGGAGTAATAACTTTAAGGTCCATGTGACAGAAGATATAACCTGGGAGCCTTTCCTGCAGTATTCTAGAATAAAATTTTTGCAATAAATGTGTATTTGAATGGGAGTTTAACGGGGTGCTTTTTCCAACTCTAATTATAAAATTTCTAGTTGATACTTTCATAATATTTAAATATAGACTTAAAAAAAGTATATTGAAAACTGGTTTGGGTTTATTTACTAATGCTAAATGAACTGGCAAGCGCTAAAAGAGCTAGCCTGTGCTTAAACCAGGAAATGAAAAAGCAGGTGAAAATGTAAAAATTCTAGGACCAGAGCCAGCTTTTGCCATTCCTTACAGCGGCGTAAAGCAGGCTCTGGAGAAGTGGGTTCAGAAAGAACATTAATACTGAAGTTTGAAATCAGGACAGCCTCAACGAAATTGAGCCTTGGATTTTCCTTTGCAGGAAAAAGCAAATGAGATACTGAATATAACTAAGATCAGGCTTCGACAAGTCGCAGGACTGTTAATAAGACATTGTCGATTGAAAAAGCATATCTACACTACAACATGAACTCAGTAGAAAATCCAATTTGCTAGGGTTCCAACTGGAAGCAAGAATCGTGTTGTGTATTCGGTAAATGCGAGGGCCTGGTACGCCTGCGATAGAGCCTCCTAAGTAATCTCTTTTTGGATGTGATTAAATTAACAGCCTTTTTGACTTCATGTTAAGGACAAATCTGATGGAAGAACTGATAGGCAAAGGAATAAAAGATTTATTTCGCACTTGTTGAATGCATTTGTTTTCGAAAGGTAAAAGAGTACTTTATAAAGTGGTCTGGTGGCTGGGAATTATTTTTAGATATTCACAGTTAAAGCTTAGAGACCGCCATCCAAATATGCCAGTTAATAAACAGGACGCCTGCGTGTAGCACCTCGAAAATAGCGTCTACACGTCCAAAGCTTCCAAAGTTGATGAGATTGTTAAAAAGGTCAAGGGTGTTCGGGACGCAATCGACTGTTAATAAACTCCAGAACAAGAATTGTTGCGCAAATGATTGGACAGGTCAGATATATGTGGTTCCTGCCAGTATTGCTAGCGTTTAATGTTTTAAGAAAGCCAAAGGATATTGTCTAGACTGAAGGATAGAATTTTCGTGTCTCAAGATTGTAAATTATCCAGTATTAAGATAGAATAATGCTAAAATATGTAATAATTTAATTAAAAACGTTCTTACTCAACACAAAATAAACTGCTGGATTACTGAAATTGTTTTACTCCTTTTTGTACAAGGTGTTTCTAAATAGGTACTTTTCTTGAAGGAAGTAATAGACGTGAAAATAAACAATGAAATGGATTGATGGAATTTATATTCTCACAACAAAAAATTATTAGATCAGAAAATATTAAAATGCATCTAGGACTTAATTTAAAAATAGTTAAAACAAACGGCTGCAGTAAAATAATACGCGGTTAACGCGATGTCGACAACTGGTTTTTGCTATACATATTAATGCCATACATCTTATAATTCTTAACTGAAAAAGACAGTTTTTAATAAAACGTCAATCTACAGGCGACGAGTCACGTCCGCGCCCGCACCGTTAACCACACTGATAATAATCTACAATTACAATACTATTGTAATATATTTTTAAAATTTTGATATAATTTACTTTTGAGAATGAACCCTATACATTGTTGTTCATTGTACAAACTTATTTATTTAATTTTAACCTGAATTAGTGCAATGGTTCTATTAGAATTGACACAATTGAGATATATTTTTTAACTTTCAGACCTTATAGCAACATTCAGTAACGGTATGTTCTTAAATGTTAAGAAAAGAAAGTCTGATTTGATCAGGAAAATACCAAATAGATGTAGGTACAATTCCTTCCATTTTTTCTTTTATTTCCGCATTGTATTCTTATCACAACAAAATATTAAATCGACGACATAGGAATTGCTATGTTTGCATGTCCCTTTTGACACGCGTGAAGCAAAACTTGAATTTTAAATTTTGTTTACCCGGCTGACAAAATTTACACAAGCAACGTTTCCTGTGCTCAGCTGACACTACCATGTTTTTATTGTAACCAAGGTAAGCCATAATGAAGTACCTTGTTTCTAGCATGACCAATTTTTAATTAATGTAAGGTCCAGCAAAATAATGTTTCTAGTTGTACATAATGGATGGATCTCATTGTTTTACGTACCTACATCTGCCTTCTCTTTACTATATTGTTTAATTTAATTACCATATATTTTTCCTTGCTTTATTTACTGGTTAAATTCGTTGAATACCCGTCCTTTATGGAAATTATTTGTATCCATCCAACTTTTACTGTAGTTTCGCTTTGTTTTCATGAAATTTACATGGCTTTAAATGCAGGACTGATCAGTGAGAAAACATTCCCCGACAGATGATGGGCTGGAAAAGGTTGTTTAATTTCCCAATTTACGTTTTATTCCACATTTCGCTATGCCGCTTTGAGAATATGAAATTCATTTTGTGAAAAAATAACTAAAGCTGGTACTTTGGTTATCTCGACAGGCTATTGACACTTTCTCTTCAAAATCTGAATTTCTCAATATACTGTTACGGAAGCTCACCTACCTTTTAGTTTGTTAATTATGTTCCTGTTTACGTTAGAATTTATAATTGAAGCTCACTTATTACCTCTTTAGTTTGTTAATTATGTTTCTATTTATGTTAGAATTTATAATGTTTGTGATGCCTTTATTTTGACGTTTTCTGGAACATTCTCGGCCACCTTCTATTTGAATCTCAAGACCGTGGAAAACTTCTAGAACCCTAAAAACCTATATAAGCTGATCGGTTTCGCGTTGGAGTCAGTATATATTGTGCAGCCAAACGCGAGTCATATACGAGTGAAAGAAACGTCAAAGTAAAGCGTTGACAATTATGAAATTTGTAAGAGGGATATTTCTTGTATAATCAGGAGTGACAATAAAGTTTGTTTGTCTACGTGACGTGTTTCCACGCTAACCCAACATAGAGGTTACAATACATATTTATGAAAATAAGTCTGATCATCCTTGTTGATTTTTTCAGTGAATAATTGTTAATAGTATACATTTATTATTATAATACAGGGTGTTCAGTAAAGAATGGACCATACTTTGAGGCTAACTTCCTTGAATAAAAATGAAGTGATTTAAATCAACTTAGTACAATTTTGCTTCCTGCAGAAGTTAGAAATAAATAAATGTTTTATTAACCATTTCTGATACAACAGTGTATATGGTAGGTGAGAGTAATAATGACAATAATAATAATAATAAATACATAGAACAAACTTATTTAAATTGACAAAGATTTAAACAGACAAACAGTTATATAAATATACAAATGCTATACAAATTTGAGATATAAAAGTATACACCAGTTGTATACCTCTTTGCTGATGATACTCTCATTGCCATGACGGACAGTGAAATGTATAAAGCTATTAATAAAATGATTGAAGATCTTGCAAATATTGAAATTTACTTAATAAGAAATTAAAATTATATGTCCAAAAAGCTAAAGTAATGATTCTTACAAGCAAATACAAATATTCTTAAGTTAATTTAAACAATTTTAAAGTTATTACTGTAGACAGATCAATTGTTCAACCGCATTTCGAATATTGTGCCAGTATCTTATATTTATTAGATAACAATATGAAGAGTCAGCTACAGGTTTTACAGAACCGAGGGATGAGAATTATATTATGGTGTAACAGGTATACACATAGTTATTTGATGCTGGATGCGTTACAGTGGATGTCAGTGGAATCTAGATTGAAAATACTTTATATTTGTTTCTATTCACAAAATTGTTAATAAACAGTTGCCAGTGTATTTTGAACCATTTGTAACGTATAATAATGATATTCATGATTATAATACTCGAAATGCAAACTGTCTACATTTATCTAGAACAAATACTGCTAAAGAACAAAAAAACTTTGTTTTATAAAGGATTTAAGGGATATCCCACAAGATATAAAAAATTGTTTTTCTATAGAAGTATTTAGACGTAAGCTATGTAAATTTCTCAAATGAATTGTTTTTCTCGCTGTGCAAATGTTATTAAAAATTGTAGTCATCATGTAAGTTACTAATTGAATGTTACTTTTGGTATTGAAGATAAAAATAATAATATTATGCTAATTCATTTTTGTAATGTGCTGTCTTTAGTTGTGAAATAATACTGAGATGTAAATGAAAATGTATTTGGATTAATATTGGGTGTTTCCTATTTAATTAAATAAATTATGATATAACATATATCTTTAACACAGAAGCACAATATATCAGTGTTTTACACAACTGGAGATTTCCTATTTAAATGATCTCGTATGCTGAAAAGCTCCATTTTGTAATATCTCTTTTACACATTTTTTTAATTTGGTAAAACTTTGAATATTGTCTCATGCGATAAGATGTCATATAGTTTAATACAATTATAATGAAGAGATTTCTCAAAATACGTCGTCTGATGTCTCGGAATATATTATAATAGATCGCTATGTCTTGTATTGAATTGAGAGTGATCTTTTAATTTAGTGAACAAATCCATGTTTTTTTTTGCTGAGAATACATTCTTTTTTATTTATTTTTTTACGATAATTTCCTTATTTGTTGGGTAATTATACCAAAATTTTAGGAAGCGAGGTTTTTTATGAGATAAACACGAATATCTTGTTGATTTTTGCGTTAAATGTACAGGACATTCAGAGTGTCCGTGCTGCTATATTTCAGATTTTTAGGATAGAGATTTTTGGAAAATAATTAGTTGCTTTGAAACAAGCTTTGATTTAAAATATTATTACAGTTAGTAATGTCCCGTAAGTAGCTATATGGTGTATATTTTAAAAATAAAGTTAAATTAAAGATTTTGTTTTATGCTGTTGCGTTTTGGTTTAATTTGTTAATTTTTATTTTATTATTTTTTAATTGTTGTCTTTCTTTAATATTGTCATACTTCTATGTAACATTACTAAAAAGTTTTTGGAGTATGTAATAATTTGTTAAAATGTATGTATCTATTGATTTTCAAGCTCAACAAAAGACTAAACGCAGTTTTTCCTAAAATGGTGCATTTTAGCGGCATATAAAGTATATTTTTTAATAAACTAATGGAAGACTGTTTTAAAATAACTAATCATTTTTCAACAACTTCTATCCTTTAAAAAATCCGAAATAAATAACAGGCCACGCTGAAAACGTCCTGTACATTTAACGCAAAAATCTGTCAGATATTCTATAAAAAAATAAATAAGAAACTATTTTCTCACGCCTATAACTTCTTAAAGAAGCAATGTTGTACTAATTAGCATCACATTATTTTTGTTCAAGGAAGCTAGCTTTAAAGTATGAACTATTTTTCACTAAGCATCCTGTAGATGTAATATTTTGGTTTAGTATGCCTTGGAAAGATTTGAGATCCTCATACTACAAATGGACATTATTGTTTAGATTATGAGGACTTGTCACTATATTGTCTATCTCACAGATGTATATTGACTTACATTGGTTGTCTTATACAGAAGTAATGGAAAGAGCTTTCCAAACCTGTATAATACAGTGCTTTCAAAAAGTAACGAATAAATTGATTATTTTTGAAATTGAGTTTTCAAAAAAATCCCCTGGCACGTCGATTTTGTTTTTAAAAAGGGCACTTTTGACATACGACCCACATTTGTGACGTCATCGTTGTTTGAGATATGACGTCATCGACAATTTTTTTAAATAGCAACCCCCAATTTTGACCATGCAATTTGAAGGAGCGTGTCATTCTACATACATACATCATCAAAAACTATGGTGTTACATAACAAAAATTTCAAGAAAATAATGTTTGAAGATTTTAAAATTTAATTTTCACAATACTGAAAATGATAATGATTATGTAAAAAATCGACTAAAATCGGAACATTATCAATAACTGCAAGAGGTATATGATGTATCTCGTGACGAATTCTTGCTTTTAAATCTTCTAAATTAAACGGTCTAGTAACGTATACTTTGCTTTTTAAGCATCCCCACAAGAAGTAATCTACGGGTGTCAAATCAGGCGATCTGGCTGGACACCCAAAAAGTGCCTTTTTAAAAAACAAAATCTACGTGCCAGGGGTTTTTTTCTAAAACTTCTCAATTTCAAAAATAATGAATTTATTCGTTACTTTTCGAAAACACTGTATAATCATGCATTTTTATTAACACTACTCTGCATTACTATTTTATACCTAGCAACACTGATATATCCTGGAATATGTAACTTTGTAAAAAACATAAATACTATACAAATAATTTTTGTGATAGCTTTTAAAAATGTGTCCCGCTCTCTCTAATTCAATAAATTATTTGTTTTTACTTTTCTCACTTTATGAAGTGTGAAAAATTGTATGTAGGTAGAAATAGATATTCATTATTAATTTACAAACACGATATCTGACTAATTAAAAAAAAACACCTAGTTCCAACATTTTTGGCTAATAAATATATACTGCGACATGTTTACCTGATTATGATAAATAGACCTGTCTAATTTATGATGAATTGACGTGCATAATTTTGTTGAAATTATACACATGATTTTAAATGCATCCTAAATTACAAAATCACTTGTTATTTTTAAACTGCCTATAATTATTCCATACGTATAATGATCTAATGGAAATCGATTTCTATACAAGGTGATTCTTCATTTATACTTAAGGGAGGTATAAAATTCACATTATTTTATTTTTATTTTAAATAAATTGGTATTGGTAAAAAAAAAATTCACTATTCGTTATTATTTGCCCTCGGCTATAATTCACAAGTTGGGTGTAGGATAAGAATCACCCTGTATAAGCGAATCAGTTTCAGCTCGTTCATTCTACATTATTATTTTTCTAATAAAACAGCGGCAGTTGCAAGGTTACAATTATTTCAAATTAAAGACTGGAATGCTTTAACAAACAGAGAATAAAACCAGGCAGTAATTTAAATATTATTTACCTCCGATGCAATTAATATGTTGCATATATGTTCATTTGTATAAGTATACTCATGCGTATTGATTATAAGTATACCTGTGTGCATTGAATTAATGGTATATATTATCATTCACGAGTGTAAATATTACAAATTTCTAGTAATTTAACTCCAGGATTGAAACAGTGCCTTGTTAAATGTTTCTTGACGTAAAAGTAAATATTTTGTAGTTGTAAAATATTTTTAGACCTACTATTTATTTATGCGACATTCATATTCACATTTATTGCACAACATAAAGTTGTTATTGTTAAGACTGTGTTGAATGAGACTACAAGTCATGCTGCATTAACTGAGTACAATTCCTACTTGTTGCATGAAATTGATATTTGAGCAAGGAAAATCTGAAGTTACTAAAAAATGTGACGTAACCATTTATCGAACATCAGTACATGTTCTAGCGGTTACTTTCATCTGTTACGTTTCACGTGTTTGTTTTTCTTTCCTATATTTACAAACATGTATTTTGGGGCATGTCAAATAGTGGGATTCATTGACATAAACATAGCCCCTCGCAAATACCTTGAGGAATCAGGAAGATCTCCCGAGCCAGTCTCGTGTTAGATGTAATCCGTAAAGTATTCTAGAAATTTGAATAGAATTAGGAAGTAGCAAGACAGAATAAATTTACCTCTCTGCCTCGTCCATCTGTACCCAAATCTAAATAGCTATACATTTACAAACGTCGGAAATAAATCCAGCCAGCTAAACTCAGGTTGAGTGACATGTATTACGAAGGTTTCCGTATCAGAGGTTATATAATACCTTCTGTCAGCAGGAATTATATATTTATATAGAATTGCAAACATTCTTAAGCGATAGACAATTAAATGCAGGTTAAATTAGTGAAATAGATATACATAATACACGGTTTATTACATACATACACTGAGAGACATATCGTTTAGCCATTAGTAAATATCAATTATTCCCAGCAAAATATCTGCTTAAATAGGATCCACGTCGTTGTCATAGTAAAAATAATTTTGCTAAAGGAACCCACTATTGGTTAAAAAGGTTTTTTTAACTGTTCAGTTGTTGCAATCACGCCTTATTACGGTAGCTTTTGTAATTTTTCACCTTAACACAATTTTTTATCGATGCTGCAGGCTATTATTCTAGAATGATTAGTTGTATAGCAGTGCCAACAAATATTTATTTTTACTTCAAATAAGTGGATTTACATTAACTATTAAATGGTTCGCTTGTCATTACTATGTGCACTTAGATTAGCTCAATTATCAACTGTATCTTTAAACTTTTCATTTTACATTTAAAACATTAGTACAAGAAAGATGCAAGCTATTTACAATTTGGGCAAAATCAACTAACCTTTGCTTTTTTGTTTTTTAACTCTTTGAATATAAGACATATATTATAATAACATTTTAAGTTAACATTGATAAATGGGATAACGTACACCAAGTTAACCATTATCTACTAATTATAAATATTTTAAGAGGAAACAGAGAAGAATATGAATTAACGGATTGCCCTTAAAACAATTTCCAAACTTATTTATAATTCGAAAAAAGTTATTTGTTCGAAACTAATATTAAACCTTTATTTATCGACAATGAGCGCCCCTCCGTTGTAAGGTTATTTATTTGGCATGTTTGACGTTTGAAGAGTACGGCAACAACTACTATGTATTACTTTCGTTCGAATAAATGGGCATTTTATTTAAGTGTACGCGGAGTATATTTTCGTGTTAGCGAGTAACACTGACGAACCTATAATGAGTGAAAATGTTTTGACAGTTTCAAACGTAAGAACGGAAAAGTGCAGAATACTGCAGCTAACCGGATTATCTGTTACCTATTATTATTATTAATGAAAATGTTAATTTTTGTCGTTTCTACATTTTTTATAGGAATGCTATAACAAACGAGCGAATGGTAGTTGACAGATCTAAACCATTTGGGTCGATGATTATCATAGGCGCCCATTTTCCAAAGGGTTTTGCCAACATTGAACTAAAATTCCGAAATAACTGTTTTATTGTCTGTTATACTTAATATTATTTAACCCTGTATAATAATAATGTAATGTGCTATACCGAGTTTGCTTTCTGATTGGCAATTGTTAATAAGATCAGCAACATAAAGTTAGTAGTGCCTATTATATATGTATCCACCTATTATCAATATTTACAAGTCGCCTTATCAGAAGATTATCTCGTAATGTTTATAGTACGACAATATTGGGCAGCATACAGCAATATACTAGGTACGATACTTTTAAAATTCTGGACACATTTTTTTGTGAATACCTACACATTAGATAAACTACATTTAGAAAATATTACACTGTATAAGAACTAGCAAATATATAGTACACATTGTATACGTATATAAATTTCCACCTATCTTACAGCAGACTTTGAGTACCACCTTAAAATCTTCCGATGAATAGAATCCTATACGGCAACGAAAACGAGAATAATAAAACTCTTCCACACCAGACTGATTGATTGTTCTCGCTCTCGGAATGTAACAAAAACAAAAGAATCCTTGTTTTCTTGACACACTTCATAAATATGCTCACTAACATCTCAGCGTAGATCGTCATCGCTAAACAATATCTACTAATTACAATTTCTGCTCTGCAAAACTACCAATATCGTGTATTAATATCTCATTTATGTCGCATTTACACTAGAAGTATTCCTACATCATGATTTACATCCTACTTGTTTTCTTTATTTTTGATTTGTTGACGTATATGTTGGCATTACCAGTAAAATGGCATTTTTAATCATTTTTGACGTATACAGTTAATAATTTCAGCAGTATAAATACTAGTAATTTCTAAGTTGAAAATTCTAATTTCCTGTAACGTACTTATGATATTTATAATTAGTTTTGACAGGATTTAAAATATCTTAAATACTTAACTTTCAAATGACAAATGTTAATGTTACTTTCGTTATTTTTTAACAACTCGAGGAATATACAACTTAGAATTTTGTTTAGGACTTTATACATCAAATACTTGTTTGGTTGAACTTTGACTTGATTGGAAACTTTCTTTACAATGGTCCGAACTATTTTGCTGTATTGTTAATTTGCATTATTTAGATATTTATGCAAGAATAGATAATATAAAATAGGGTTCAAAAATTGTCATTCTTATCAAGAGTGACAGAAAACTTGTAGAAGCTAGTAAGGAATTGATTTTTTACGTACAAACCAAGTCACAGGCCAGTAAGAAAAACCAGAAGGCGAAAGCTTGTGCCCCTGAATTATAGTACGTGACAAAGAAAGATAAACACCTGTGTATGATCATTAGATTTTAATAATGGTAAGATTGTCGACAAGTTCTTAGGGTACCTCATGCCAAGTTATTTGAACTTCATGGGTAAGAGCTGCTAAAGTATATGGGGGGTGTGAAAATGCAGCAGTTGCGACCAGTCATGTCCCAGACATGTTCAACAGGTCACAGGTCCGGCGACCTTGGTGGTCAGGGTAAACGGTTTATCTGATGTTGATCCATAAAAGCTATTGTTTGTCTAGCAACTTATTGGAAATGGCTTTTTGGATGGAAGATATCGAATTATATATGGCTTCACCACTTGTTGGATCTAGCGTTGCGCTGTCATGTTGCTTCTAATGAATACTACTGGTGATATGCTACCATACGCGATAGCATCCCATACCATAACACATACTGTGTGATGGACTTTACGCTCTCTGTCAAATTGTGGATCGCGTCTTTCACCACGTCGTCTTGTCACCCTTGCACGACCATCGTGCATCCCCAGGTAGAAACGGTATTTGTCTCTCACTTGGTTACATTCTTGGTCCCACCGAATATCCTCTCTCTACACCATTGTAAGCGGTTAGCTCGACGTTGAGGAATTTGAAGCAGCACCCAATGTGGACGAGACAAGATGCCAAAATTTCGTATTCGGCGATGTGTACCAACCATCCCCCATGTTCTTCAAACCACTCAGAGCTCTCTGGGAGCTAAAAGTCACTATCGACGATCTTCACGCTCTGTGGTTCCTCTACGACGGCCGGTGCCTCTCGTTCTGTGTCCATGGCCTTCCTGAGTCCAGGCCTGGTGCTATCCTGCTATGGTACGTAATGATCTGTTAGTCCTTCTACAAAAAGTGACCGCAAAATCCGCCCGTTTTTGCGTAGTGTGTAGCAAGAACGGGGAAGGTTATACAGAGGTTTCCGTGGGCTTAAATTGATCGTCATGAAAAATCTAGGTGAGCGTAATTCGATTTTTCCAATATTTACCCGACTTACCCCTACTTAAAGGGTGGAAACCACCCCTAAAACAAGAAACGTGAGAAAATGGTCGGTCAATTCTTGGTAAAAATTGGCGAAATCTTGAATGGAAGTTTTTCATTTTTGGGGTACCGGGGGTGGTTGCCACCCTTGAAGTCGGGGAAAACTGGTCAGAATTTCGCAAAAGATCGAATTATGGGGCCTGTCTTTCGTATCATTTGTCGAGTAGTGGGGGAAACAAAGTACTTCATGAAGTGGATATCATTCCCCGTCTGCTATCGGCAATAGGGGTGGTTTTACCCCCACGCGGGGGGTGTTTTTCACCTTAAGCATTTTTAGGAGGGAATTTTTGATGTTACTCTTGCCATGTGGAATTCCGCCAATTTTTACCCAGGTTTTGGTGACCATTTTTTCTGTTTTCTTATTTTAGGGGTGGTTTCCACCCCTTCAGGGGTAACTGATCAGGATACGACATAAGAACGAATTATGGGGGCATGTATTTTATATCATTTGGAGTTATAAGGCAGAGTGGCACAAAAAAGGCAATTTATGAAGGGAACATCATTTGCAGCTGGTTACCCCCACGTGGGGGGTGTGTTTCACCTTGAGCATTTTTGGAAGAACATCCCTGATCTCTTCCTTGCCATTCACGTTCCCGCCAAATTTTACAAAGAATTAAAGCCCACGGAGCCTTCTGGACGACCTTCCCCGTTCTTGCTATACACTACGCAAAAACGGGCGAAAAAATGTTTTTTTTTTGCGGTTACTCTTTCTCTTACTGACAAATCTGCTTTGACCAACCCAACAATTTCTTTCGTCTTGAAAATCTGCTCAAATCTACAGAGAGAAGTAAACATGCAAAAAATTATGAAAATAAAATGATATTTAATTTACATTTTACAAATTTAAGATCATAAAAGTCCACGATTGAACCATACTATATGGTTACGGTGGAAGAGGATATTGTATCCACTCCATGCATTTATAATGTATCAACTATTTCTATTCTAACCCAAAAACAGTTATCACAGCACTAGCGATCACATAGAAGTTATAATTATTTAACATCTTCTGTCTGCAAGCTAAATAAGGCACTCTACGTCTATGATGCAATGCATAATGTCCGATGTTATTCAAAAAATCTGCATACCTTTCCTCCGTGCCGTGGCAATTCCTATCCTTTTTGCCTCGGTCGTATACCATTATTGTTATTTATCTAATAATTGTTGGCCATAATACCGTATAATAAGCTATTACTTACTAACCTACATAGCTCAACTGAAAAACTATGATTTGAATAGTCGCCGGACCGTGCAGCAGAGAGCTCATTTGTATACAATGCGCCCCGGAAAAATGCGTGTACTATTAAAGCAATTTATTACAAATTAATTACCGGCTGATCTTTTATTTATTAAGTAATTATGATTTTATGCGTTTTGAACAATAAAATCTTTCGGAATAATTAAATTAGACCGCTCTGAATTGAGTTTTAATGCAAATTTCTCGAGATAACTTTGTAGTGCTCTGTAATTAAGGATTATTTGTTTTTAATAATATAGATGTAATCTGAACTACCGACCGAGAGAGAACTTCAAGTGGGCGGTGGGTGCACTGACACGCGTTGCGCAGTTGTAATTTTTCACGATTCATTAAAGGTTACAATTGACCATTAGTTACTATCATCAAAGCAAAATTGAAAGAGCGATACATACACTATTTATATAGCTCTTCGTTAATACAATAAGAAAAATAAAAAATACGAACAAGCGACAAGTTTTCTGCCAAAGCCACACGATTTTATAGTAACTATGTTTACTGTAATATTTTATATGTATTAAAAATAACAAATGCCTTACTTTAAATTGGTATAGACATGATTTGTACCTATATGGGCAATAACTGAAAAACAAATCGCCCTCGACATATTCGTATTTACCAGTGCGATATATTGCGATATAGCGTATTGATACCATAGTGAATATTTTAATATACCTATAGTGATTTTAGTAAACATAGCTAGCACACAGTTTCATGTGACCGTTATGTAATATTGAAGCTGCCAACTAGGCGTTATCTTTAACGTGTCACAGTAAATATAACTGTGATAGCATTAAGACCTAGCGAAGTGGAAATCATAGCACTCTGTATCATATTGACTCATTTTTACGCATATAGCGATCATGACGAACATAGCTATTGATAGCTGTATATCTGGTCGTCATATTGGTTAATTTTATCGTATATAGCGAACATAGCGCTCTATATGACCATAATATTCACCTATTTCAACATTTATAATGGAAGTAGAAATTACAGTGCTTTATATGTATCGTAGCTTACAGCTAACATAACGAACATAGCACTAAGCATAATATAGCATTATGTAATCAATGTAATATTAGAGGTATTGTCTTTAGCATGGAAAAGTAAATATAGCTATTATAATGGATAATAAATTAGAAATCATGATTGTTGCGTATATAGCGAACATAACGAACGTAGCTATTGATATGTGATCGTAATATCTATATTTTAATGCACCATAGCCTAGCATAACTGCTCTCTGATCATATAATTCGTTAATTTTATCGTATATAGCGAACATAGCGCTCATGATCATAATATTCACCCATTTCAACATTTATAGTGAAAGTAGAAATTATAGTACTCTCTCTCTCTCTGTATCGTCTAATATTTCTATTTTAACGCTTATAGCGTTAGCATAACGTACATAGCTAGCATAACACTATGTATGTAATATTGGATTTTAAAGCTATAGCGCGCATAGCTACAATATTACTTTATATTGGCTGTTGTAACGTCTACATCAAACATAGGAACCATAACTAACACAGCATGGTATATGGTTATTATATTGACTATTTAATGCTTATAACGAACATAGCTACCCACTTACGTAGCAGTATATAGTTAAAATAATAAACGCGTTTAACGTTCACAGCGAGCATAGATATGTGTATGTCATTATATTGACTGTTTAACATTTTTAACGAACATAGCTATAACTATCGTATAACGACGTTATGAAAAAATGTAACATTAATACCTATATTTTTTCAATAGATCCTTTAAGCTTACCTACTTCTCGAGGAAATGAAGCGAAATTAAAAATCTTACCTCCGAGGATATGAACGTTTTATGGCTGACCGACTATATATTCGTTACGTGAAACACAATCAAGCCACCCGCTATAGAGCGTTCATAAAAGGTTAGTGTTCCTCAGAGGGAACAGATTACGAGAAGTGAAAGTGGTAGATGTAAAGAACGGCACTGAACTTTCTCGATGAGGATGTTGTTCGATATCGGCTCATCAGTTCATTAATAGAAGCCATTTGTGTGGATAGTTAAAACTTCTATTTAGTAATTTTATAATATGTATTTGTGTAATTCATTTTGAACCGTATTTGATGAAATTTAAGGCAAGGCAACATGTTACAGTATATAAAAATCTCTTAATTATTTTCAATACTTATACATAGTGCAAAAGTATTTATATGTAAATGTGAATTCATCAAATTCATATTAATCAAGTTTTTATTTTACAAGCCACTAACTTGTACAATTTTTACAGGTTAACTGTCATTTTTACCATTTAGTAGCAGCATTATTCACATTAAAGAATTCTGTTTTATTTGTATCATATATGCTAAAAATGGTACAACTGTTATTTCCGGTAATACAAAATTTAGACGATGTAATATATGAAATTGAACATCTACTGGTGCAGAGACCACTGAAGTAAAAGACAACGGCATAGCATTTATAAATTCTTTACTAGAAAATAATTTTTTTGATTTTTTTATTATTGATGGAATTAATCATTTATATATTAACTCCGGTGGTAATTTATCTGGATCGTTTAATCTCGTTTTCCGTGAAAACCCTCCTATATTTTGAAATACAACGATCATTATTTCATGCACTTACCTTTAGAAATCTACAAATGTCAGCAAAACGTCACTTTTTACCATATGATTTTAAATAAAAAAGCTTGCGAACTTGAACATTTTCTTTGATTTCTAAAAAATTGTTTAGCTAGACCAATTTGGCTGTAATGTCTTCGGAGTGAATTTAACTGATAGTTGATTCATGTAAACTAACAGAGTATATATAGAGATATTTTTCTGGCAAAACACTTGAAGCTACGCTGGTGAGTTAATTAATAATTGCTTCGGACACATTTATTTTCACCAAAATAAATATACAGTGAAATAAACAACATACGTAGTAACGCTTCCAAAGCTTACGACAAATTATTGAGGATTTTTTTGTAATCTAAATTTGAATATGTATGTGATATATTACAAATGAATGTTAGGTAACGGTCAACCCTTTTACCATGCAAGTAATTTATTTATTTATTTATTTATTTATTTACTCTTAAAATATCCAACGGGTATAACCCACTTAAAGGATAAGTAGTTAAACTGGAAAAATTGCAATACCAGAGAAAAAGATACTTAAAAGAGATACCTACATATTAAAATTCGATTGTATAAAATAAATATAAGTAGTATTAAAGTCTAAACATATAAAAACAGTTTAAAATCTAGTAAAAATAAAAAATAATAAACCTAAAAGTTAAATTGTCAGATAATATAAAAATAACAAAATAATTAAAAAACAAATAAAGTTACTAAACAAAATAAAAATAAATAAAAATAAATAAAAAGAAACAAGAATATACACACGCACCTATTGAAAATATTTTTTTATATCACGTACACCACAAAAGTTAATATCGAAACCCTCCATATTGTTGCTATTGTCCAGCATTTGATATAAAGGCGACTTTAACAACATATTTGTACGGGCAAAGGGTAACATAAACAAATCACAATTCCTAGAGTTCAATCTGGGAACTCTGAATGATAAATCTTTGGTAATAGATTCACATCTAATTTTAAAATTGATAATTTTATATAATAAAATAATACCATGCATTGTACGCCTACTGGCAAGACTTTGTAGATTAAAACGAGCACAAAACAATTCTTGTGGAGTACCTTGAATAGGATAAACTCCATCTAACAGATATGTGGCAGACTTCGTTGGACTCTTTCCAGTAATGACGTATATGTAATATAAATTGGATTCCATATAACTGAACCATATTCAAGTTTGGATCTCACAAAAGTTGTATACAATAATCGCAAAGTAGACTGATTCCTGAAATCTTTAGAGTTTCGTAAAATAAATCCCAAACTCCTGTAAGCATTGGATAAGGAACTGTGAATGTGCTGTAAGAAACTCAACTGAGAATCAAAAATAACACCTAAGTCTTTAATGCTATCAGGCCTCTTGAGAATGCTGTCTTGCAATATATAATCAAACATGATAGGCATCTTTTTGATGAAATGACATAACATTACACTTGCTGATATTAAGAGGCAACATATTTCTGTTACACCAGTCGTTAAGTGAAACAAGGTTATTCTGAAGATTTTCACAGTCCAAAACAGAGTTAATTTGACAAAATAATTTTACGTCATCAGCGTATAATAGGTATTGTATATTAAGATCCTCCGCAATATCGTTAATAAATATATCAAATAAAAGAGGTCCAAGTATGGACCCCTGAGGAACACCTGATGTTTGAAGAAACGTGTCAGACTTGAATCCACGATATTGCACATATTGGGATCGATTACAGAGGTATGACTGAAATAATTTTACTAAACCAGTGCAGAGGCCTACGTTGTTAAGTTTATTTAACAACTTAGAGTGGTCGAGCCTGTCAAACGCTTTAGAGAAATCTGTGTATATAACATCGACTTGACTTCCAACATCAAGAACTGCAGAAATGTATTGAGTTTTACATAATAAATTAGTAATTGTAGAACGACCCTGAATAAACCCGTGCTGTTCGGGAATAATAATATTTGAGGTATGAGATGACATAAACCTGTGCAAAACAAATTCGAACACTTTACAAAAATTATTTAAAATAGCAATGGGCCTATAATTTGTAAATTCATTTTTTGCTCCTTTCTTATGGACAGGCGTTATACGTGATACTTTCCAAATATCAGGAAATACTCCAGACACAAGTATACGATTAAAGAGGATGAGTAAAGGCTTGGAGAAGATTACAGCACAATCTCTAAGCAAGAATGCCGGAATTAGATCAGGGCCCATACACATATTGTTTTTTAATCTTTTAATAGCTTTCATTATATCAGTATCCGAGATTTTCATTAAATGTAAAATATGACAATTATTGTTACTCTCAATAATGTTATTAAATTCATCTGAGACAACAAATGCATCAGAAAAGAATGTCGCAAACGTGTTAACGATTAATTGAGAATCATTTATATGGTGGTTATTACTTATCATAGAAGAAGGAATAGATGTGGTATCCTTTTTTGAATTTAGAAAAGCCCAAAAGGTGTTAGGATTTGACTCAATTGAATTTTCAGCATCACTAATAAATTTATTGTAAGCATTTTTTTAATTTTTTTTAAGAGATGATCTTATTCTTTTAAATTCGTCATAATCTTCTGGTAGCCGAGTTGATTTATATGTTTTATAAGCCTTATTTTTTAATTTCCATTCCGCAATTACGTCTTTAGTGAACCACTTAGGAAATTGCCTATTAAAGACGACTTTACTTCTAGGAGGAACATGTTTGGACAAAATCTTCCTTAGAATATCATAAAACATCTCTACAGCAGCATTAACATTTGGAACAGTAGATATACAAGACCAATCAGTCGACAACAATTCGTCATAAAGAGCTGGAAAATTAGCTTCCTTATAATTAAGATTATCACAGGAACTACTTGGACTTAACGGAAACTTATTACTTGTGTTATCAGGTATGGACAACTCAACATTAACTGCAGGATGATGAAGGTCCTCGGACAGGAAAACATCAACAGCGCGAGACACAGCACAAGGCTCAGTACACATAACCAAATCCAGTACTCTATTGTTACTATTGAGAACATAATTGTATTGCTTCATATCAAAATAATTAATAAAGTTTAATAAGGAACTAACACTTCGGCTGTAAACTGCATTTGCTGTTACTTCAATATAATCTGGAATATTAAAATCGCCAAATATCAATAATCTAGAACCGTAAATAGGATATAAAGATTCAAATGCATCAAACAATATATCGTAATCATTAGAACTAATATTTGGGGCACATAAACATTAAAAACATAAAAGTAAAACTCACCCAACTTCAGTTTAACACCATGCAAGTAATGTTAGATACTGTATACCTATGACTAAATTCTTTATTTTTTTCGTAATGTTGCATCTTAAATCCTGTCCAATATTCTATATCCATATACCTCTTGACCTATTTAGCGTTCTGTCTAAAATAGTGTGTTTGAATTTTCTGAAGTAGGGTTGTTCTTATTACTTTACAAGAGTGTTTCACATCACCTTCGACTGGTTCTAAAAATTGGCGGAGTCGATGACCGCGGTATATATTTAAAACCTTAGAAACACTGCAGATATGAAATGTATCTCTCGTAATGTAATGAAAGTACGTAACCGTTCCAGATATAAGTCAGTTTGATTTCATTTTTTCAATTTATCTAAGTATCCGTTGATTAATCTTGTTAAATTATTTACGGTTCGCATTTTCGAACATGTGCAGCTTCGATTTTCAAGTATTTTATTACTTTGGATATATCTGAGGGTGTCGCTCTTAAGGTTTGTAGTAGATCATTAAAAAACTATAAACTAGAAGTGCATTGAAAGTATTTCAATTAGCGTTGCAAGGTCTAAAAATAAGCAGCTTGGTGGTTGATGAAGATCCTTCTTTTCTTTTCTCTCTATTTTCATTCATTTGGATACATTCAGAGTCCTTTCAGTTCTATAGCAGTTTTGTTGAAAGAATAATAATAGACATTTATTCTCCTCAAACAATACATCTATGTAAGATAAAATATAATCAGACAATCATCATCAGTAAAGGATGGTATTTCATTCTGTGGTTTGCACATAGAACTTTTATATTTGTGCCATTGTGTATGTGTGTGTGCATTAGTTTATACGGAGCGTTTCATAACTTACTCGATTTTTTTAATAATGATAGCAATACCTACTGTTTGAAATTTTAATAGTGGTGAGAGCACCAGTGCAGGTTTTATATTTATCTTTAGTGATCCGAGTGACTAACGGTTAGTTGGTGTGAATTAAACTGTTCTTAAAGTGTCATTATAGCACGTGTGTACAGTAACACGGAGTTAATTGACACTGTTTTAATATACAGAGAAGCGAGACAGAACTCGCAAGCGTAATCAAGTATTTACACCTAATTAATGCATTGGGTCGGACGTGGTGTATCAGCACCTTAGCCTTTGTGACCTCCAGATATAAATCCTATAGATTTATTGTTATTAGGGGTGTCTAAAACGAGATATGCTGTACCAAAGTACCTACATATTGATAAATGATGAAACTGCGTCTTCAGGAAGAGCAAAAAAGAAAAAACCTGTTTGTAAGTGAACAGGTTTTGTGTAAATAAATAAAAATGGTTATAAACTTAATAACTTTTATCTCTCATAAGAGGAATTTCAGGAAACAAGGCAAATATTCCGACCACCATTGGATTACATCTGAAAAATATATATAAAACAGCCAAAGTAATTCGTTAGCGGCCCACCAGACATAACGTCGGTTCTGTCGAGTTTGACAGACAAAACAGCCAGCATTAGTCGTCGCTTACCTAACCTATGGCATACTGATGAGAGCTAATAAGCTTGAAATCGGTATAACTCTGGCTAACGAATGACTTTGGTTGTTTTTTGTAGTTTTTTTCAGGTATAATCCAATGTTAATTGAGGCATTAGTCCGCAGAGTAGATGTGTCCTGAATTTCTTTCGGCTTTTTCAAACATTGTTATCCCCGAACGTGATAGAGGTCGGGGAGTTTTAATGGCACTTACAGCATTATAGGACGCATTGTGTTCTGAGTCCGTTCAGGACAAATATGGAGTAGCTAGTGACCACCAGGTCTAGTTATATATTTCGCATAATTTTTATCTCGTTTTCGGTTGGACTGTTATTACTTTTTTTAACAAATATACTTCTTATTTAAGAGCGCATGGTTAAAATTTTTCAAATAAGTTGTGAAACAACTTTTCGTAGGTTAGGCAAAAGGTTTCAATCACTATTTTGTGGAAATTAAAACTCCATACGCTGGATTTATCTTTCTTAATTTAGTTCATTAAGTCTAATTTTTTTGTTATAAAGTCTTCTTGATTCATCTGTTATGGTTATTAGAAGCCATCACAGACTATGTAGTCCTGTGCTTCTTCGTTCTCTTTGAAGTCACCATCTTGTAAGCAGCTCTAATAAATGACCAGCCCATTATCGTTGAAGGGAGGGCACCCAACGAGTTGTATCTTATACCTGGGGTTTTCCCTTGCTTTCATTGGTTAGTTCTTTTGGTTTCCAGGGGTGTTTATTGCCTTTAATAGTTCTATTTTCTACTATGAAGGGAAGAATAAATATTTCCATGTTTTAAAAAACTAATAGATATTAAATCTGGAAGGTATTGCAAATGGAAGGTGATTTTGTGTAATATGTATTCATAGTTTATTATCAGATGATGGAATCCTTTGTGTATTCCGTTTGCACTATGACTTCCAAGATTAATTATTAAAATAATTTTGCTCGCACCACAAGTAATATTAGAGGTTCTAACAATTCCACTGGTATCACTAATAGACCACATTTGCAAGACAGTTTTCCTCTCTATACAAACTTGATCCAATCATGGCAAGAATAATTCTTACGCCTGAATGGTAAGTTTATGTCAAAGTTTGCAGCGGTATAAACATAATACTGCACTGTCATGGTTTTACTGTGCTTTTCGCTCCAGTTCACATGTTTAATTAAATCCCTATATGTGTCTCGAACCTCAACAGGAAATAACCTAAATTCGCGTTCGGTTTAATTAAATCACTAATTCTCTGTCTATCGATCAGGGGATTTGACGCGGAGATTAATATTAGAAATAAGAACGGAGCTGGATACACACTCAAATTATATCGCTTAATAAATACAGTAGGTGCATATCTATCTATTTTAAAAAATTTGTAACAAGATTTGGAAAATGTATTTCATTGTTTCTGCATAACACTAATTACTTAGGGGAGTAAGTAGAGTACAAAAATGTACATTGATAATGCCCGCTGTAATAGCAGCGGGGCAAAATGGATCTTTTCATGCCCGCTGCCATGAGAACCAGAAAATAGTGACGGTTGGGTTGTTATGAATATGTTTGAAAATATCTAGTATCGGTCATAATCAGAAATCAAGAAACGTCAGAGTTACGACCTAAGTGAACTATAATACGTTGTATTCACGATGGGAGATACTAGGATGATTATGCCCTTAGGCAGCAGACGGCTTTTTTAATCGCTACAGATACGCGAAATCAGCCCTTTTTTTTCTTACAACTCTGTAAATTTTTTTAAGATCATGTCAGTTTTGACAATTACACTAACTTCAAATAAAAACATTGAAAAATAATAAACCCACAGTGGCAAATATTTTGAACACTTGGACAATAATATCGTTTATACTTCGAGCGCGGAATTAGTGTTTTAGGACGCTTTTGAATGATTTTTTGTCTCGACCAGAAATTCATATTCCCGCACGCCCTTAAAAGCCACTGATTTTGTTCAGTTAATATAAAAATAACTATTATGAGTGGCTAAATTCAGATTTAGATAGATTAGGTTTTTATTATGAAAAAATATTTTCATATGCTGTTTGTATTTTCAAAGAAGTGGAAGATTCAAAATTGTAAAAGTTTGGCATATTTGTGGACACTGAATGTCTATAAACTAAAACTCCAGTGCAACTAGCAGATATTCTTGTCGGAAATCGCTAATCAGTTTGTTGTAATACGTAAGTCACGATAAGAAAGTCTTGCGAATGACACAATTTATGATTCAATTGTGTCTTTAATTCTAAACGTACCCATATTGGTGAATAATGCATGTTAAGTAAATTCCTTTTACCTGAGATTTCTCATAATAATTTCTGAAACTAATAATTTCTTTTAATTGCAGGTACGTACCCCTTCTGGACTTCCCTTGACTCTCACGAAGCGGTATGTAACAATATTTATTTATTATCAATCAAATTTGAAGATACGAGGCCTCATTTGATTTCAACTAATAACCAATTAACTTGACTATATAAAAATCTGTTTTTAAATAATCGTAATTGCTTGAATCAGTAGCATTTTCTATAACTTAGAATATACTTTCTATTAAATCAATTACTTTTCACTTCAAATGTTGCGAAGATGCGAGTAAAATCTATTTTTAAAGAGCATACATCAACGATTAGTAAGTTTTATTTGAGACAATGTCAAATAGGTCAGTAACAAAACCAGATGCAAAATGTCTTATTTGATGAGACATTAAAATAAAAAAATCATCCTTTTTATACTTCTTATTACAGCCTGTAAAACAAACATTTCAATGGCGCCTAAAAACAACATACCACTGTTGCTGCCTGCACAATCTAGTATTACTTAGGTCTGCCTGTTATTAAATGACTGTCATAACATGCCTGACGAAGAAATTATCTCAGGCAATATATGTATGGTATTCTTCAATTCATGTTATAGATATTATTTCGTTTAGAGAATTTAATGAAAAAAAAAATCAAATTGTGTACGAGGTATTCCGAAATTAGTCAAGTCTTGACTACAAAATAATGCAATGTAGCCTTAGTTCAAAAGCTGATCAAAATTTTATTTTCAGTATTTGCAAATAATTTTTTTTAAATAAACAATATGTTCAAATTTGTTTATAATTGACGTCAGTAAAAGAGGATCCAAAATGTATACTTAAAAATATTTGATTTTTTTTAAGTTATTTACAAATATCGAAAATAAAAACTTAAATTTGACACTCTGTTTTTAACTATCAACTTTTGACTAAAGTAAGTTTGGCTACATGGCATTATTCTGTCGTCAGGAATCTACCCTTGCTCTATGTTGCATTAATTTCAGAACACCCTGTATGTTTCATTATAAATGCTATTTGTCAGAATGAAGTTCAAAATTTGACGACTCAGTCATTCTAATGTGGTATTTTATTTTTTTTACGTCCATGCAAAAAACAAAACTTTATTTAGTGGGAAAAGTGGTTCTTTATTGCACTAGTGCAATAAAATGTTTATTGCATTCATTTGTCTTTCTACTACAGCGTTTTGTCATCATGACAAACATAAACTTTCAAATCGACGTCATATTTTCCTACACTTAGTGTCATCTAAATAAAACATTTTTTGGTTTTTGCATGAACGTAGAAAAAATATTGTGTTCAATTCGTACAAAAAGTGCATAAATAACTATTAACCTTTCGTCAACTATGCATCTGAAATTTCAGTCATCCGAAATAGATTCAGTCCACATTATTGCGGATAATCGGAAAACTACTGTATTGGCTGGAATGATAGCATTATGAATAAACAAATGAGTAGGTACTAAATTTTACACTTAACCACACTTATGAGTGTGATAAGTTAAGACATCGGGTATTTACGCGTAATGTGATGATGGTCATTGTCTAATCAATATTGGGCCTAGATTGGTTACAAACAGAGAGCTGTACTGGGGGAGGGATCGGTTACTATTGAAAGTCTTATTATGATACACCATATTGTTTCATAAGGTACTACAGGACGGTGAAACTTTTAATAGAAAATCGGAATATGCCACTCTTTAGTTGGTGTGTGTCATTTTACGATTTCTAAAGAAATATATCATCGTCATGTATCTTAATAAAACTTTATGGTGTGTAATTATACCTACATTACTATTTGTTATTTCTTGTTAAAATGACATTTAAATAGAATTCTTCGGTAATAAATTTAATTTTTGCCTGCTTCAGTGTACAGTTTTACACTCACATATGACTCCTATGTTAAATGTGTTCTTCGCCTTTTTAGAGAAAAATGAAGGAGAGTTTTTGATTTATTTGGCTGTCTTGTAAATATAAAAATAGAAATAATATTATACAAGCCCCCATTCGTTCCATTCGCATTTATTTGGCAAACCATTTTCAATAGACTGTACCCCGTTCAGTGCAGAACAGATGAATGATTGTGCATTTTGGCACAACAATTGCAAATGCGGTGCACCATGCAGCCGGTCTGTGGTCTACCCGCCCCCTCCCGGCGTCCCCCCGCCCACCGTCTTTCACTTTCAGCTTAATATCTGTCCGAAAAAAATAACGAAAAACCTTAGGCTGGTCCGCAGTCTCGGTTGATGGATTTGCGGGAAATTTGATGGAAGACGAATTTTTTCCGTCTAAATTACACGAAATTCGCAACAAAGGCCTCAACCGTACGCAGTAACGAATAAAGTTTTTTGCCATGTGCCGCCCGAATATTTTTGTTAATAAGGGTCATTAACTTTTTCTCTAAGTTTGTACCTTTTAAAAATAAAGGATGACGGGACGTTATGCTACGAAATTGCAAATTAGCACAAAAAAGAACAGCCCGAAACAGGTAAAATAACGTCTTGGATAGCAACATAAACTTGTATTTAAGGAATATCCTGTACCTTTGTCAGTCTTGCAACTCATTCCTACTCCACAGGTTTCTCTATATTTGCTTAATTTGGTTTAAAAGATGGTAAAAAATATATTTGAATGGGCAATTTTACACTCTTGTAAATACAACTAATAACTAAAACTCACGAAATGGTCTTAGTAGTAATACCTTTGGTGTAAATTTCATTTGATGAGTGTCGTTTCCTGTTTCACAAAAGCTTATTGTAAGGTACCAAGGGCGTTATAAGGATAATGTATGGTACTTTCAACATTTATTTCTTTGTAGCCTGTTTAATTCAATGAATTTTTGATATTTACTTTGGAATATTTGTCATTAACGACCATATAGTTTTGTGTTTTGTTGTAGTGAAAATATGACATCAAGATTTACCTATCCGAAAATGTTAGAGGTTGCAAACATAACCGATGCACTTAGGTATACCTCAATATTCTCAGCCAGTTTTCAAAACTGTAATATCAGACTAATAGGACATTCGTGAATTTGATATTTAACTATTTTGGGCAGGTGTTTATATTAACAAAATAATTATGCTAATAAAATAATTATACTAATAAAATAACTATTGTCAGTGTAAAATAAGATTTCCTTATTAAATTTTTAATCAATTTTTTTATATGACAAACCTCAATAATTATTTTCATCGGCAGAATACAGGGTGTTAAAAAAATAGTGTAAGGCCGGACCGGTTTTATGGCCTCCAAGATCGTCTGATTTAAATCCTCTAGATTTCTTTGTTTGGGGATAATTGAAGACATTGTATGGTACTCCTGTAAATAGCCTGGAGCTGCAGCTACGGAATTAATCAATAGTGTCAAGAAATCCAAACCAAGGAGGGTGTTTTCGAAATAGTTCGAATATCATTGAGACGAAGATGTCGTGCCTGCTTGGAAATGGACGGAGGGCACTTTGAACATATTCTGTAACTTTGTTTTTTGTTTGTTAAAAGCTTCCTTTGTAGGTTTATTCCTTAAAAAAATGATATGTTTGAAAAACGAATAGTGGTCCATATATCCGCAAGCGTTATTTTGCGGACCCATGTTTATTAAGACTTTTCTGCTTATTTTGATTCATACTATTACCTCCTGAAATATTTTACACTCTTTTTAATACCCTGTATATCACAGAAGTTTGGCTAAACGAAATAAGATAATCTAAAATAATAATGTACTTAATATTTTTATATAACTTTAACTAATCTTATACTTTCAATTTTCTCAAAAGTTATCGACAATTTAAAGTTTAGTTGTTTCCTGCAGTATCATTTACAATTTTAAGTTCACTTTATGTTATAGGTACCTAACACACTGTACGTTAAGTATAGCTTACTGTAAGTATAAAATTATTTTTCTGTATTAGACATAACATTCCAATTCCAAAATATTAGCCAGTGGTATGTTTAGTATTATTTATATGAACGCGTAATTTATTGTATTTCTGTTTACTTTAAATTATGACTCATATGAAAATAATTAAATCATTCGCCGATTAATACACGTAAATTAGGAACGTTACAGTTGCATCCCCCTACCCTATTGTATTTTCTGTTGTACTTTTGACCTCTGCGTTAGTCTGCATATAAGGAATAACGTAAAACATATTCTCATTCTCCGTATACTTATTTTTATTAACACAGGTCGAACATGTGCCATTGACCTTAAACTTCTCTTATTACTTTTCAGTAATATAAACTAACCTTGACCTTATCAGGTAAGTATTAAGGATCCGAACGAAATAAGAATATCGACAATACGAACTGGAGTCTCTACAACGCTAAATGGGTAATTACTGTAACTCAGACAGTCGAGGCTACGATACTATTGATTTCTGTTTAATGGGACAGGGATGAAAAAACAGAACATTAAGAAATAGTGTTATTAATTATTTCAAAAGGCTCAGAAATCGTGTAGCCTGTCATCAAAAACCAAATTTGATATTGTTTCTTTATCCTTGAAAAAAGCAGCCCTAAAATGCAAAGGTTACTTATAGTCATTAACAATACATGGGAGGTAAGTGGTATTTACCAGTTGAGGACGATTTTTCGCTGGTAATGCAGTCCCAGACTGGTCAAAGGTACTGAAATCCTTCGTGGCGTATAGCAATAATTTATCTGGTTCCACAGTTATCTATATCCATGAAATTAGGTTATATTTTTTGATATTTCTTAATCAATTTATTTTGACGAAGGTGCCAAGTAACTTATTTTGACATTACTCGACGTCGAATTGGCGAGGAATAAACAAAATCCTTTTATGTTCTTTAAAGAAAATAATCACATTTGTTGAGGTCAGGCGATCGTGGTGGCCAATTTTGAGGACTAATTGTTTCCTCGTCCTAACCATTTATTTGGTAACTTAAAATTTCAAAAAGTCTCCAACAGTAGCACTAAAATGAGGGGGTATCCCATCATGCATAAACCAAAACTCTAGTCTAAGTTGCAACGGGAAATCTTCGATTAAATCGGGATTAAATAATATCGGCCCATACATTTATCTTAAGCTCGCGCTGAAAATGTCTAGGACTTTTTGCATAGGGGTTTATATCGGAATATTCACGAATGTTGCGACCATTTGTAATTCCTCTACGAGTCAAACAAGCCTCATGAATGAAAATAATTTTCCTGTGTGCATTAATATCCTGATGCAAAATAAACTCTCAAAAGGACACTCGTTGGTCCAAATCTTGAGACAATAGCTCTTGCACTTTTTGAATGTAATATGCATATAGTAGATTACGTTTAAGAATTTGCAGTTCTTGATAATCCAGTTTCTCGAGATAAACATTTAATACTTATTTGCCGTTGAAAAGCTTTCCTGTCTCTCCAGACCTTCTTTCGACATCAGAAAAAGTTGCTTTATGGGGAATCACTCGATTTGAAAATACTCTTACAGATAGTAGCAGAAATAAAAATAGTTTTATTACTGTCAAATTTTAAAGACAAAGCCTACTACTGACTCTCTGATTTCTTAATAAACACTATTAAAATATTGTTTTAATTGATGCATTTTTTTTTTTGAAAACCTTAAAAGTTTTTTTAAAATTTAACAAGAGTAAAAAAGTGTTTTAAATTCTGCGCTGGATCATTCTTTCTAAATTCGATCATTAGTCCATTGAAATGTTACAATATTTTGGCCTTAGCGTGCATTTTTTAGAGGACGCAATTTTATTGTATAGATGTAAGGGGGGGTCCTAAAAACCTTAACTTGAAGTTTGTGGGGTCACAACCCTCCAACTTCGGCCGCCATCTTGGAAAAGGGGGGTTAATTGTTTTTAGCATTTATCAGGTAAACTATTGGTCATACAAAATTTTTTTATTTTGAAGGCCTGTAACTCACTTTGTATATAAGTATGTTTGGTTAAATTGCAGTATTTTCGGACCCCCTAGATGCACCTGCTCTGTGTCGGTTTGTGTGCCGGTCACCCTGTATATTTGCTTATGAAGATCTTTAGGCTAGTCAATGAATGGCAGAAGGGTGCAACGTACATTGAGTTTAAATTTGCTTTGTAATAATAATTGTATCATTACTGTAATTATTAATAATTAATACCACTTCAAACAGCTTCTGACAGATCTTTCTTTTTGCATTTATACTTGAAATGACTTTTTTAACCTAGCGTGGTAGTAACTCTCTTACCTCCCGTTGACCACTTTTCCAGTATAATTCACTTATCTGCTTAGCACATCAAAGGCCGAGTGTGCCATGGATGTACCTTTTTTCTTGTTTTATGATCCACTCTGGGTGTAAATATGTCCACCCTGTACAATTATATGGTATTTCGAAGTGATTCAAATTCCCTATACGAAGTATTTCCACAGTCGGGGTAAGACCGTATGTTGTGTGTCGTACCGTTTAATAACGTTGCATCCGCTTACAGTAACATGTTTGTTTCCTTTGAAACTGAAATTCCAATTGCAAGGATGCCTTCCGATCGGATGGAAATGGAATTTATTTGGAGGCTCCCCTCGAACGGCTCTCTCTGTATAGGCAGGGAGAGTGTAAGAATATAACAAGATTGCATTCCTCGTGTGTCAGACATCGAAAAAGGAAATAAAAATAGACACCAGGGCCTGCTGCAAAACAATGCGGGATTTTTATTATTTTTCGTCCGCGTATGCCCCATTCAGGTGTACCGATTTTAAGTTGGCTCTTTATAAATGACTGGTGGACGCAAGGACAAATGGAAAATAGGTACGAATACATACTTCTAGTATCGTGCTATGCGATATGACACTCATGGCATGTATAGTCATGAGTGTTATTAGCAGTTTACTTAAAAGTGATACAATTTTGATCAGAATTAAAATTGCAAATTATTTATATTGTGTGCAATAAGAGCTTTGTTAAGTTAATTATAGTGAAGAAAGAAATTTTTGGAAATTGGAAAATGACAGTCATTTACAAATTCATCTTACAGACGTCGTTTTTAGTTTAGTATTTAATAACTTTAAAACTGTTGTCTGTCAATGATAATCTGAATTGATAATTGTGTCCAAGTGAGTGTAAAAGTGTTAAATATTTTACACAAGTAAATTTTCAATGCGTTACATATTTTATTATTTATTATGTTACTTTAACTTTAATAAATGAATGTGTAAAGTTTCACACTGAAATAATATTTAAATTAGCTACCACCCTCATGACCGATTTTAAGTTAGCTCTTTATAAATTATAGGTGGACTTAAGGATAAATGTAAAATAGGTACGACACGCTCGTAATATCGTTCTATGTATGTATTGCAAATAATAATATATCAATATTAAATTTTACACTGATATAACACTCAGCTTTTCACACACGTACAATCATGAGTGTTATTAGCAGTTTGCTTAAAGGTGATACAATATATAATTTTGATCAGAATTAGAATTGCAAATTGTTTATTTTGTATGCAATAAGCGCTTTGTTAAGTTAATTAAAATGATAAAAAAAAATTTTGGAAATTGGAAAATGCTACTCATCTACAGACTTATCTTACAGACTTCGTTTTCATTTTAGTATTTAATAACTTTAAAATCTACTGTCTGTCAGTAATAATTTTAATTGTTAATTGTGTCCAAGTGAGTGTAAAAGTGTTAAATTTCACACTCAGATATTTTACACATTAACTATATCTTTAATGCATTTCATATTTTACATATATTATGTCACAACTTTAAAAAGTAAAAGTGTAAAATTTCACACTGAAATAATATTTAATTTAGTTATCCACACTCATGAATATACAGTGTGGAAGAGAGTATGGAATAAATTCATTATTTCTAAAACTACGAAGTTTCATGAAATTTCCTCGGACAGGTCGATTTTGCTTTTAAACATGCTCTTTTCTATACCAACGCTTTTCCGACGTTCATTTGTGTTCACGTGATGACGTCATCGGATATTTTTAAATAGAACCCCTATATTTTTCATCGGATTATTGTAGAGCTTAACTTGCTGAATTCAAAATGTATAATTTCAACACTTTATTCCTTCAACTTTAGCAATAGTGCAGCTATTGAAAACTGTTATGGTTTCAGGTAAAGTGCCTTTTCTACTGAAAATACAGCAAAATGTTACTTGAAAAAGTTGCTCAGAACGGTAAATTATAGGGACGTGCAAAATTTCAAGAAGATCGGCGAGGTTTGATGTTGAAACCATTTTTCAACAAAGCACAAAGATTTTATCAAGCAGGCCGATCTTTTTAAAATTTTGCACGTCTCCATAATTTACCGTTTTGAACAACTTTTTCAAGTAAAATTTTGCTGTATTTTCAGTAGAAAAGGCACTTTACCTGAAACGATAACAGTTTTCAATAGCTGCACTATTGCTAAAGTTGAAGGAATAAAGTGTTGAAATTATACATTTTGAACTCAGCAAGTTAAGCTCTACAAGAATCCGATGAAAAATATAGGGTTCTATTTAAAAATCCGATGACGTCATCACGCGAAAACAAATGAACGTCGGAAATGCGTTGGTATAGAAAAAGAGTATTTTTAAAAAGCAAAATCGACCTGTCCGAGGAAATTTCATGAAACTTCGTAGTTTTAGAAATAATGAATTTATTCTATACCTTCTTCCACACTGTATAATATTTTACCCAAAATTTGCTACCAGTTATAATTTTTTTTGCCTATTTTTTTGTTTGATATCGTTAATTTTATTCCCGTGAGTGTTAAATATCACCGGTGAGTGAGAAATTATAGATAGAGGCGCAACCTTATGGCGAAATGCGTATCCACTTTTGGGCCCAAGATAGTATTAGGTAGTATGAGTCTTTGGTTCTAAGATTCGTCAATTTATAATAATAATAATATCGACAACTTATTGTTCACGGAGGTTTTCTTTGCTTGTTAAACCATTGAATCACACAGAACACTCAAAATTGACTGTCGTTAACAACAGTTCTCGACAGACGGACAAATCTCGGGCCCAAAAAACCCCTACTGTAAAACACGGTGTAACATAACGGAACGTCAAACATGAAAGCCTTAATTTCTTGTTCGACTTTAAAAACATTTTGCCCTATAGATATTTTCTATTAGGGCCTTTGTTTTCAAGATACAGGGTGTTAAACTTGTAGATTGAATACGCATTTCGCCATTAAGGTGGCGCCTCTATCTATAGTTTCTCACTCAACGATATCATTCAGTTATTTAGAATGTTGTAGTAATTTGTAAATAAGAAATCTGCTCATCCCGTAAAAATTTTGAGTTGTTTATTGATGACAAATACATTTCTGACCTCCCCCGAGCCATTCGACAACCAAGGTTAGTATCACAATAGCCATCGATATGCTTGACAGCTTGAGGAAGCACAAGGTCCACGCCGAAACGTATACTTATAAAGAAATTACCTGCAGTGCGATTCATTAATGTTACGATGTTTTTATTAATGATGAGAGTTGTATATAAATGCTAATTATTGACGTACAATGGCAATAATACATTCGTCGAGATGTGTGACCCTCTTAGGAGGACGAATGTCATTTGTAGACGAACAGTTTTATACTATAATAACTAAAAGCAATTTTGTATTATAAAACCATCAATATAATGGTGCAAAGCTTTAAACATTACATCTCTACCGTAAAACACAGTAAATAAATATATTTGAGTGAAAGCGACACTCATTGTAATACGTAATTATGCACTCATGAATGTAATAATTACAAATTTTCATCAAAAATTGTTAAAAATAAAATAATAGTACTTAAATATCCGTGGTAAAATATATAGGACAGTTCCAGGAGAATATTTTTGAACTATTTTCAAAGTTCGGTATTTAAGTATATAGGTATAAAACTCATACATATTTTAAAACATTTTAACGAATGCATGAAACTAACAGTAATACATTGATTTTCTGATCGAAAATTACACTCAAATTGGCTCAAAGTACTCAGTGCTCAATGTAGCTTGTTTAGTGCTACTTTACAATGGTAGAAAAATATGACCTGTTAAATTTATTTACATGAGTGGAAAGATCATTTCTTTTATGTTACACTCTGTAATTTCATTTAGCATAATATCTTAACGTATTTAGATTTATGTTGTTAAAATATATATGTATATTAATTTCATGTAGCACAATTGCAGGTGTGAGTTAAATATATAAATAAGGAATGTTAAATTCGATTTAATTTATTATATATTATTCGTGGGGCACATGCATCCAAAATAAGGAAAAAACTGCAATAAACCTTGAGATAAAGGTTGTTTGAGGCATTATGAAAATTTTCCGCATATAATGACTATGCATTCTGCTATCTAGATGGCTGTATGAACCCGAAGACGTTATTATGATGATTTTAATAAATGTTGCCATTTTGTAAACATTTTAACTGCTGGGGCTTAATTGAACAACTTCATTTAAAGTTGTGGTAGCAGTATCATCATTACATTCATTACGTTATAATGTTAAGCTTTTAGAGCATAGAACATTTCTGAACGTATGTAAACAGAAACACGTTTAGGATATTTTGTTTTCATAAAATTATCTTTTATAGTGTTCCTTTGTCTTCATACAGAGTCTAACAAACAAGCAGGTCATCCCACTGCGTATTTTTGGTGGCAAAATATGATGATTTAGCCCCACCGATATACAAAACTGCCTCCCTTAAATTTATAAATCTAAAATCGATTATGTTATAATCATAGTGTATAATTTTGTTAAAAATATTTTATTACTCTTTTTACACAAATAAATGTTTTTTATCAATGTAAAATTTGTTTATTAAGGAAAAATATGAATTTAAGAAACTTAATAGTTATTAAAACAGAAGATTTATACTAAAATTTAATTGAAAATTGTAATTTTAATTCACTTATTCATCATTTTCATTGCTCCACATGTCCACCTGCCTCCGAAATGCATAAACGAGCAGTAAAGAATATCTACTATTTTGAAAAACTTGTAGTTATTGCTTTTTCAGTTCATCAATATTCTCAATTCATTCAGACTAAACGTCGTCCTTCATAAATCCCCAAACACTGAAGCAAAATGGACTGAAATCGGGAGAGCGTGGTGGCCACTGAATAGTCGCGTCTCTTCTACTTCCCATTCATCGGTTTTGAAAAATTTTACTTAAATCTTGTCTAACAAACATTTAATCCAAGAAGAGGCGGAGCACCATCAAGTTGCATTCACATCGAGCAAAGTGAAATAATCATTTTGCAGATTTTCAGATCTAACCTTGTTGGTAGACTATATGAAGGGTATTTGCAACAATTAGTGTAAATGTTTAATAACGAATCTGTTTCTTATATTCCAATTAAGAATAAATATAAATAAGGATATTATAAATTATTCCTTTGTAATTTTAAATTTAAAAATGTTATTAAATGCAATTCATTTTGTTGCGAATATAACATTGCATGCTCTAAAATCGAATTGATCTCTAAAATGTAGAGTTTTACAAAAAATTATCAAGAGTAATAAAATATTCTATATCATTAATCTACGTTATAAAAGATCGTTCAGAGGTGTACGTCAGAAAAAAGTGGTAGGATAAAATAACCCTTTCCCCCCGTTTCTATGTTTGTTTTTAGGCGCTGTTTAGAATATTGCTCTTGAAGATTTAGTTAATAACAAGAAGTATCTCTAGAAAAATTTCAAAATGACGCGTGGAGACCTCAAGAAATTATACTGAAAAAAAAAACAATATTAAAAATTCAGCTTTAACATCTTGTATCTTTTAAGGAATGTATTTTTGTATATAGGTAAGTAGGTATGGTTCAATACAAATATTTTGCCGTCAAAAATACGCAGGTAGCGGGATGGCTTTTCTGTTACACCCTGTATAATGAAATTCCAATATAAGATTGGTATTCATATCCAAACTTCTAGCAGTCCACACATCACTTCAAATAATTATTGGTCCTTCAAGAACTTATCAAAACTATGTATGCTGATTTGTTTTGTATTTATTTGTTTTCTTGGTCTTGATAGTGAATTGTTACCAAAATCTAGAGATCAATTAATTAGTTGCAAAGAAAATGTGATACTGTAGTGGACTAAGCTAGAATTTGCAAAATTTTCTACGATCTTGGCAAAGTTGGTTGCCTACCCAATTAATCTTTGTTTTGAAATTTGTTTAAAGCTCTCAATTGTAATTCTGTGTTAGAAAACTGCTGACTCAATATTATAAATTGCTCGAAATATTATTATTGTAGATGTTTATTTAGTACTATTCTTGAGTATTGTAGCTGATAAACATAGAAGTATTGACCTTGTCTAATCTTTTAAGAATTTTTATAATATTTTCGACGGTGCCTTATCTTAATCAAATTATACAAAATACGTCTCGAAGTTTAGATAAAACCCACTACATACACAGTTAAACAAAAACACAAAAAATAATACACAGTTCCGTTATAAGACTGCATTAGATAACAAGTTCAGTAACCGATTATCGCTAAGGATATCTCTAAGTACCGTGGAGTACTTTATAACCCATCATTATTCCGTAATAACATATCACGAATTATATCTGTAAAATTTGCAATTTGAAATTGAGACAGCTAATATTCTTCATTTTTTTAAGGCGACCTATGAGACATAACTCAATATTATTTCACAAAATGATACTTTAAAGCTAACTAGGTATTTAAATGACAAACAGTATGCCGCCCTTCGAGTTTTGTATATTGTAGAGACGACTATTGCATAAATACACGATTTAGTGGATGGGCAAATTGATTTTCTGCCCATAGCGTAGGTTAAGATCGCCGTATATCGAAATAAAAATGATAACATTTCTGGTCGCTCGGAAAATTAATAACAAAAATACAATTCTTGATGTTCGGACAAAAGAGGTGCAAACTGGGTTGTCTTACGAATGAGAATATAGAGAAGTTAGTACATTCTAGTATTTCTTGTCTTGGTATTAAAATACAACAGGGTCATGAACCATCAATAAGAGAGTTTAGGAATTTGTATCCAAACAGGAGCATTGCAATAACACGTTGACTCCATATTATGTATTGATTGTAAACTATTTATTTAAATGAATACTTCGGGTAAAGTTGAAATCTGAAGGACTGTTAGGTATATTTTTTAAATAAAGAACTTTTTTCTACACAGAATCAGCAGACCCATATATGCGAAGCTGATTTGTATTAATACGCCATAGTCAACCTTATCAAAGGCCTTGCGAAAGTTAGTGTATATGGCATCCAGTTGTACCTACTCCCTGCTCAAAAGCCTCCAAAATGTTATAATAATAATATTTAATAATAATCAGATATTCGCCAAAATGCGGCTTATCGACAAATTTTGAATTTTACTTTTACAATATATGAATATGCCCTGTTTAAAAATACCCACAATAGTTTTTTAGTGAACCACAAACATTGTTACATCACATTTAGATAAATCTCTGTCTATTATTTTTTGTTTCGCATTACATTACACAGTCCACTTCAATGACCTATATAGGCCCCATCAGTATATAACATCTGTCTATTTTGAAAATGCCTAATATACTCGCATATCTGTCCAAATACACGTATCTAATAGAAACTAAACTGTAAAAGTGCGAAAATTAAAATTCCAGTGTGTATTTGTTTCCCTAGTTAAATACCTATCATTTTATACGTTTTTAAATTTTGTAGAGTTGCTTAGAGAAAGTAGATAATCTCCAAGTATTTGCGAAAGAAATTCGATGTTCACTAATTTTTGTTGAAATATTCTGTATTTTTTTGCAAAGCAGTAATTTCCATGGTGAATTTTATTTTTTAAAATTCATATGTCAAACGCTAGTTGTGATTCGGGAATAAATAATATCACCATTGCTCCTATCTTCTAAGCACTAAAATTTTAAGGAATCGCTTTCAAAAGTCTTAAATATTGTACATTTTCCCCAATCCACTGCTACTAACCCTAATCATGTGTAATAAAAATAGTGATAACACTTTAAAATTATATTAACTAACTTGTTTCCAACGGATGATGATAATACTGAGTACAATGGTTACTAAGAAAAAAATCTGTGGTATTTTTCCCATGTCGACAAGCCGCTGCTGCGCTGGGTGGGGGGATAGTGTTTTTTCCTGCTGATAACAGCAGGAACGTTGCACAACTTCCAATATAAAATGACCACCTTGTTCACATTAAAACTTCTAAACAACATTGTAATTAAATAAATGTCATAAAAATTTCGTTCTCGTCTAGATTGTACGTACCCATTGGTCATTATAGGAATATAATCCGACGTGTGTTGTTCGTGTTTGGACATAATATTTTAAGGTATTTATCTGCCTGGTATAGACGTATCTGTGTCCTCCAAATATGGTCAATCTTAGAAACAAGAATGGGCTGATTCACCACCTCAAGATAATGTACACTGTAAAACTCTTGTTATTCAGGATACTAGGTACCTGCTGTTAATATGGCTATAAATAAAAATATAAGGTCAACGCCGTAGTAAAAGTTTTTTTTCTCGATTTCTCGCCGATTCTGCGGTCATGTGGGAAAATATGCGTAAGCGGAATATCTCGAAGGTGGATTTGCTGGACTTACGCCTGGGATAGGTTTTTATTGGTTGTGGGTTTCTTAGTGCAAGGTTGGCCGTTTGTTATGGTTAAAATTTATTTTAGTAGGTACACCTTACTTTTATATCGACTCGATTTCCGTAAATATGGTCTCTTTTCGAAAACTGAGTATTACAGCTAATACATAACCTCAAACTTTGCGGTTATGTATGAGTTACAGAACGTCAGGTTTTGAGGGTACGCAATTCTACTGTCATTATTTTTATTAGCAGGTCGCCTGCTTAAGTATTTTATGGCACAGAATAACTAATATCTATAATATTAATTGTAATTAAATTTACTGAATTAAATTTCCCAATACAAACTTGTCAAAAGTGAATATTTAGTTTTTAAAAACGTGTAACTATTCTGTAGCAAAATATTTATTCTCTTTGACCCTGTATGATGTTTAGCAGTTAATATGATTGTTTATAAAATACCGTGCCAAAAAGATGATATTGCCACTAATAGCAAAAAGTTTTCTGAGATAGTGAGACATAGCAAGAATGTTACAGGGTGATAAATGTGCAATAGTATAGACAATCATATGCAGTAATGTTTTTTTTCTATTATGCTAATAAATAAGGTAAACATTATTTTAGTAAATGTTTAACGTTGTGTATAATAGCTTTTAGTCATCTTGCGATGGTTAAATATATACTAAATAATCACAATATTTTAAAATGGCGCTAATTAAAGAATACAATTTTCATGCTAAAATGTTATAAATAAAACCTCGTTCGGATTAATTGTCATGCACTTGTGAGACGGTATTTAAAACAACTAAATCCTGGTCTAACTTGACTGTTTATCACTTATCTCCATAATCAAACTTTTAGTTAATCCTATTTCGTTTCTACGATCCAGACTATTCCGTGTAAAGCGCAGGCTTTATATAAATAAAACTGGTAATAATAGTTTGTGATTTTTTTACAACTAATCCATAAAATCAGGTCTATTATACTCTTTACTGCCTGTATTACCATCGCATGCAATAAAAGTTTAATGCTCCACCAAGGAAAATTGAACTTTCGCTGTTGCATCTCAAGGCCTAGCACAAAGTTTTCTTTGTTTCCCTAGTCGTGAATGTTTATATATGTGATAAATTGTGTTTGTTTTTCGTTGACCTAGGCCAACTACAAATATATATGTAGACAGCGGTATTGGTGCTATCTAAACAATTAGAAATACATTTGTCTCCATTTAGCTGGAATACGCGTATCTTTCTAATGCCGTCATTCTGAGACTGAATTGTTTATATTATTTGCAACCAAATGGCATATACATCTGTGAATTGTCGTCCCAATTATTTTACTCCAGTTCATTGTTGGCAATCATGCCAGAGGACACTTACGCTTAATTTAGAACAGTTTCGGAATTTCATATTTACTCAGCAAACCCAAAAAAAAATTATTTAAATTAATTAAATCGATTTTTTGAATCACTAAGTTCAACTTGTTAAAACATTGCGGTTATATTCTTAAAGCAATTAATATGTCAGTGTGAACACCAAGTTTTCATGACTGTATAATTTTCAGGCCAGCTTGAAAAGTAAACATCATTTCCAGTTCTGAAAACGGGAACAGATACTATGATCCACATTTTTGTTTGTTCGTTTTTTGTGCTTTTTTCCAGAGTGAATGTTTGTACTCTTATATCCATATAAATAAAAAAAACTATTATTATGCCGCAAAAAATACTTTCAAACAATATAAGTAGATAATCATTTTTACCAAATGAAATACATTGCGTACATCCAAGTAGTTGTTTTTTTCTGGTGATGAAGTAAAAGAGTTGAAACGTTCTTCAAACTGCCAACGAATTGGGAATATTGTACAATATATATTACAATGATGTGGAGGATTTTCAAGGTTAGCAACTTTTAAGTTTAAGGTTAAGGTGCATGTGTCATTTCTGCTTATACCAATTCAAATCTTTAAAAGCTGTACTGTCAGGTGATTTTCCATCGTTTTTAATTCATTTTTCCTCGCACTTCCCATCTTCAAGAATTTATAGCAGATGCACTGTTACACTCTATAGAAAGGCTTTGTCTTGATAATGATTATAATTTGTAATCGGTTATTTAAATGTAACTAGATCATATAATATGACGATTTTTCCAAACGTTCTTTACTTTCAAAAGGCTAAAAATGGTTTTGGTACAATCCGGTACCATTTTGAAATATATTATTTTATGCACGGGGATTTTCAAAGTAGAAATACTGCGAAGTATCACGTTACCTTCTATGCATGGTACTTCCAAAACAAGCATCCCATCCCGTCTATAAAACGCTGTCTAGAAGTAATGGGCACGAAAAGTACGATCTCCATTAAAGTTTAAACTATAACAATATCACTAAATAAACGTGAAAGCTTAAGTGCAACTACTCGGAGTTTTACACGGCTCTTAAAAAGCGCGGCGATTCAAGTGGCTTCGGTGCTAAATTGCGGAAAAGTTTTAAAATTATGCATGTATAAATATTATAATAGATAAGGCATTGAACCCTGGGGATCTTTAGTTTCTAACCGCGTCACCGCAATAGAGAGGATGAGTACAGGGTGGCTGTCGCATCGTTGGAGACATGCCAGAGGGGCCTTTAATCGGCTCGAATCAAAATATTTGCGCGAGTTCAGGTCTAAAAATGACACAGAAGGGTCTCAAATATAAATCGGAAACCCCCAGAGTCATTGCGGCAATTTCTTGGAATTGATGGTAAGTTTGAGAAGGGGATACATCATCATTTTTCAATGCTAAAGGTTTATAGTGGATTTCCATGGCCCTAAAGTGTACCACTTAGCTTATGTGACACTAGACTTTACAGTTTTGGCAGTAGTGTCTTTTATTTTCCAATTTTTCTCTTCTTTGCAAGGTCTTCACACTTGTACAATACATGAGCAGAATTTACAAAGGCTGCTTTATACTAGACTAATATTACTAATATTGTATAAGCCTGTAGCAGTTCTAAATACATCCCTATCACTTCTATACATTTATTTTCAACTTTTTCCTCCACCATTTTATTGGGCACCTTTCACTCATTCCTTCATGAAAGTCTAATAGCGCAGCTAACAATGTTACAGGAGGGTTTTGGTTCCTGTAGATTTTCACAAATCAAGTACAGAAGCAGGAAAATGAGTTAAGAGTTATAGATCAACATTAGCCATAGTTGAATATAAAATCTATAGTTGATAAATGCATTACTAAAGAAAAAATATTTAGTTAACACCCCTAGTGTCATATTCTTATAAATTTATGACTTATAGATCAACATTAGCCATACTTGAATAGACGATCATAGTTGATAAATCCATTGTTAAAGAAAGAAATATTTAGTTAACCCCTAGTGTCATATTCTTATAAATTTTTACTTTTTACACTGCTATCATTTTTTTGGGTTTCCTTCACTCATTCCTCCATGAAGATCTCTGAAGAGTTTCAGTCCAGAGGCTGAAAAATGATTTCAAAGTTATAGATTAATATTAGCCATACTTGAATAGATAATCCACAATCTATAAATTCATTGCTAAAGTAAATAATTAACTCCTTTCAGAGAATTAATTGTTAAATCCATTTGCATGATACCAAATAAATAAATAAATAAATAACGAAAAAGGCTCCACAAATCAATAACCCCAAAAACTGCTGATATATTTTATGAGAAACTAGATGTAGATATCGTATACATACGAGTATATTTAATAATTCTTAATTATAAAGAAGAAATGTTTACTTATCTGTAAATCAAAATATATAAAACTATCCAGATAAAGTATTGTCTTTCTTCTAAAAAGTCTGACTCTTCTATCATGTCCATGTGTTGCCTAAATTGGTAACTATTGACATGATAAAAATTTTTCAGGTATTGTAAATGATGATGATGAAACTTTTCAATTGCAAATATTAGTAACATTTTTAATAACGTGTGGAATGCATGGAAGTATCAACAAAACATATCAGTCATTTCAATTTATATTTTTAAGGGCTTAGAATTCTTCCTCCTGGAACTCCATGGTATAAGTCTTTTTCAAACCTCTACATATTACCGTCGCAACTGTTTATGAATGTACTACTTTAGAGTTTAGACAATTTGCCAGGTGCAATAAGCGGATATACATCTCTGATAAGCTTACTTAGTTGAATTACAAAATTACTGGATACTGTTTGGTCTATATCTTAAGAGGCTTATATGCTTACTACTAAGATATGCCACTCCTTACCCGTGTTTCTACAAGAATGCGGTTTAGAGATAGAGAAATGTTTAAATGTAAAGTTAATGAGTTTTTTAACAGTAATGATATGGGGTTGCGTAGCTACCACCGTTCTTGTTTGTTGAAGTAGGTTAGGTTTTTATGAAAAACTCGCCCAAATGATCGACTAGTATAACACCGATGGTAGAAGTCTGAAACATGGTATGATTATCCATTTTTTTCATAGTAGACCCATGTTTCTGTACACATGAAATGTAATTTTACAGCGGTGTTATGTAATTTTAGAAAAAAATCTTGTAATTTTACATAAAAAGATGTAAATTTACGGTATTTACGGGGAGATTTTTGTAATACAATGTGTGGTGTGAGCAGCGTATAAATTTACAATCATTTTCATCAGTGTATGTGTAACATAGATTACGAGAATTTATACTTACGAGTAATATGTATGTTTTTTATCACTTTTCCAATGCATAACAACAGCATTTATGAAATTTATAAAATTATGTAAACGTGTAGAACGGATTTATGATACCATTACATTATTGCAATTCCGAACAATACAAAAAAATCAAGTTCCTAAGTATTTAACATCTTATAATCTATCTATTATTGTGATTCATATTGATTTTTAATGACAATAACCTGTATATTTAGGAAGAGGGAGGTAAGCCAAAGACTATTGCGCATCCTGCCAATTTCTCTCTCCTCTCACCCACCAATCAGAGACATCAATTTGAATAATGGTATATTACCGCTTATTTGATCATTTACTAACATTGTTGGTTGGTTCATTATTGTACTAAAGTTGTTGTTTACTACTACTGTTGGTACAAATAAAAATATACGTAGTTATTAACTTCTGAGTAAGAAAATAGTGTAATTGGAAATATAGGTAATAAAATGCGACATTATATACGAAAACTTGCTGAAATTTTATTTGGAATTATAATTTCAGAGTTCCTAAAAATGAAAAAAAGAAAGTACTTTTGGATAACTGCATTAAATTTAAGAAAAGACTACATTTTAATGTGTGTCACTTTCATATGTACGAAATAAACATCACAATATCACAATAAGAATTTACCTAATTGATAAAAGTAGAAGCTTAAGAACAGTATATAATAAACTACTTTTACTTAAAGGTCACTGATTTTCATGTTTTATATGTTTTCTTATAATTTTATAGACTTAAAATATATGTACTACATAAGAAAATATTTATATACTTTATATACATTTCTCATTGTGATAAAACGCTTAATCTTAACTAAAAACAAATAATATTTAACAAATAATTAAGTCAGCAATCATAATCGTTGAGATTTTTATTTCTTTTATGAATTACTAAAAAGTCAAGACTCATACTATAATTTTCTTTTTTTTTCTTCAGTATAACTTTATAAAAATGAACATATTAATAACCGATATTGAATAAAAACTGTCGAGTTTTGTATAGGCGACAACAGATACAAAAAGCATTTGTCAATGATCGAAAATTTATAAATACAACCCCGATGTTTCCCCCACCTAACTCGCCGGAAAACAGGCAGCCTTTGCGCAAGTAAAATTTAATGTTACTTCTATCTCTTCTAATCTATTTGCAATAGCCTAATATTGAAGTTTTTTAAATTTATATTTAACCATCAATGGATTTACGACACTGACTGTGATTTCATTATTTCCACGAGCGTAAGTTACCCACTTACAAGTTTAGAGTAGCCACCCGGTATATTCCTATTTGCTCGTGACATATACCAGTTTAATAAACTTAACTGCATCGTAAAACTCACAATTTGAAGTGCACCGTGCACCTCCAAGTGCACAGACTATCTCTATTTACTGGTTGGCTTAGCCAATGGCGCGCTCTTAATGTACGAGACGAGAGAAAAACACTTCTTGAAACCAAATACAGACGCAGCAGTTCAAGGTCGCAGGTTTTGGCAAAATTTTCACACCTAGGTGTTAGCTCTAGTGGACCAGTGTGTTATTAGGTTGTACAGTGTGGGACAGAAGTAGCTGGAATTTGTGTTGCGTTAGAATATGATAGGTTGCTTTAGATATTTACAGTGCATTCATAAAATAACGCATAGATTCATTATTAGCTAAATAAACAATGTTATTAAAAATTTCCGAAACAGGTCTACCTACAGTGACCGACCTTTGAGTAACGACGTCATCACCGATTTTTTTAAATGGTACACCCCATTTATGCGTTACTTTATGAATGAGTAAATGTATACATTTTAAAGGAACGTTTAAATGTAAAAATATACTAAATAGGTATACAGGGTGTGCCGAAATTAATGGGACACCGAGCAAGAGTAGATTCCTTACATCAAAATAATGCGATTAAGCCAAACTTACCTTGGTCCATTTGTGGCTAATAAAAAAGTTACAGGGTGTTAAAATTCGAATTTTGAATTTGAAGTTCTTAAAATTCTTAGAAAGTTTTCAAACGATTCTTTTAAAAATTTGGATTAGGGGGTTTTCTGGGACGAGAAACAAATCCGTACTTAATTCTGCTGTAGAGGCTAGAGGGCGCTACGAAATGTAATCTTATTGGTTGATAAAAACTGGTAATAATTTTTTTATTAGTGTGTGTCCGAAAGTTTTTATAGAAAAATATTGTTCTCCTATCTATTTTTCACAAATAAAGTATACTTGTTTTATGTCGAAAAATTTAAACGTTTACGTTTTATTTCTTGTTTATCTATTGGATGCAATAAAATATAATAAAAGGTTGTAGTTACTTACGTAAAACTGTCATAGTAAGCTTCGGTTATTTGAAAACAAATTGTACTATTGACAATTTGACAGCTGATTGACAAGTAACTTATGTTAAATAATGTATTCCTCTAAGTTTTTGTTTACAATTAATAATATCGTGTGAGATATGCCTTTTCTAATGAAGAAATGCGAGATATGGTATGTATTTATGCAAAAGAAAATTTTAATGGACGTCGTGCGTGTCGCAGGTATTTAGAAAGTTACCCAAATAGATTGCAACCAAATCACAAATTATTTAAAACTCTTTATGACCGATTAGGAGATACTGGATCGTTTCGTCCTAAAAGAGACGATATGCTGACCGTCCAACAACTGTTACTCCAGAGCAGGAGGAGGATATTTTGCTTCTTGTAACAGAAAATCCTGAAATAAGTTTACGACGAATGTCTGCGGCTGTAATGGTACCTAAATCATCTATTTATAGATTTTTTCATAATGAAAACTGTACCCGTATCACTTTAGCCCAGTGCAGAATTCACTACCTGCAGATTTTCCAGATAGGGAACAATTTTGTCTTCGATTTTTAGACCGGCACAATGATGATACACACTTTTTAAGCAAGGTGTTGTTTACAGACGAAGCCACATATACTCGTCGGGGCGTTTTCAACTTCAGAAATAAACGTGTTTGGGATAATGAAAACCCGCATGTATTAAGGTCGCCGTATTTCTCGCAATAAAATGATCAAATTTGTGGTGTTCTTTAGGTACTGAAATCTCGAAAAATAAAACACTTAGAGCAAAAGTAATATCAAAAATAAAATTACTGATGTTTTGTTTATCCACTTTTACTATTTAAACTGTCCTCAAATAATATAATAACTTTTAAAATGCGTTTGTATTACACATTATTTCGCCATTCTAACCCCACATTTTAACAATTATTTTCACAGACGTATAAACAACAGTGAACAATGTTTACATCTATAGTTGAATTTTAAAAATAGGCATTTTAAAAGATTTCAGTACCTAAAAATTTGCTGGATAGATCGCTTTCGGACGTTATATATTGATTTTACTTCGATACCTTTGAATATTCGCAGGTGGCATGAGCAACGATGTCCACGGAATTGGATTATTGGGAGAAGAGGCAGCATTTAGTGACCTCCACGGTCACCGGATTTATCGCCCCCTAATATTTTGTTTGTTGGGGATACCTAAAAAGTAAAATCTATAAAACACAGCCAGCATCGTTGCAAGATTTGAGTCAAAGAATCGTCGACGAATGCCGTCGAATCACTCCGGAAATGCTTCAGTATGTGCGCGAACGTTTCGAACAAAATCTTTATTCTTGTATGGAAGCGGTCGGTCATCAGTTTGAACATTTAATCAACTAAGTAGTAAGTAAACAACTAAACATAATCTCAATTATAAAATGTATCTTTTTATTGTATTACATATTAGTATTGGGCGGAATTATAAAATTTAAAGTCTGTTGTAAAGAGAATTGTAAGAGCTTTCAAAATAAATATGATTGAACCTCCAATGCCATTTAAATATTTTGGGGTGATGCTTACCCTTGCTAGAGGTGAAAGTGGTGTAGTCAAAAATAGCAGCAAAGATGTCCCCTTTTAATCTAAAATGACGGTCTAAGCGTTTTTCTACAAGCTTGGCACAGTTCCTGAAAATTGTTCTGTTTCGCTTTCATTTGGCCGCCCTGTATAATACATTATTCTCCTCAGTAAGTATACTCCATAAATTGATCCTAAGTTAGGCAACCAGAATTACAACGACGTGATTTAGTTGAGGTACTTAATTTTTTTTGTTAGATAAAGTTGTAGTGGTAGGTAATCGTTTTTATCAAATTTTGTTTTGCTTAAGAACGACAAATCACAGAAGGCCTAGTTCTCTATTAGCAATTTTCAAAAAGTAATTTCTCATTAATAAATTAATAATTAATAAATAATTAAATATTACTACTATTACACTTTAGCTACTGCGGAATACAAATTTTGTACCTACTTATTCATTCTAGCTAAGTTTTAGGAACTAAACACATCCGTGAAGATAAAACACTTTGTTAGACTAGTGTTGCTATTGGTTTCTCTATATTTTGAGAACATTCTGTGTAGATAATTTAACATCATTTTTATCACAATTTTATCGCGCATTTCATTTAGAATAAGTGGAAATAATACTTTGCATAATTTTATTGCAAATATTTACATAACTTTGAATACACAACTACTACATATTTTGTTGTTTTGTCTGGAATTTGCGGTGTTGTAGCTTCCTGTAAATAAAAAAGGACTTGTTAAAATAATATAAATATAATATATTGTGATTCTGGTGACTTGGTGCGAGTATTTTCTTGGGGACTGATGTATGATTTACGTTGTCTTATTTAAAAAGATCTTTCTTAAATCAAGAATTGGCACCTGATGTATGGCAATTGCACGTCGATCCTCAACAATGTATTTTTGCTGCAGGCGGTGAAGTTAGACAGACGTCTGGAATAAACGAACACAAAAGGTGTAGAATTATCAATTTATGGGAAGTAATTTATTTCCGTTATTTTGTTACTTTAAATCCCAGCAGTGTTTCAGCACTTTTCAACCTACAAAGTGCTTAAAGGTAAACATTTCCACTGTTAAAAAAATGCTGCGGGACAACGTCTTTAATAGAACCAGCTGTGATCCACATACCAGGCCCGGTTTCAAAATTGTATGTTTTTTCTTTAACAAATATTTATCTTAAAAAAAATACATTTTAAACCACGGGTTCCTTAATGATAATTGTTTTTTTTCTCGTCCTCTAAGATGCACTTATTTCAGAATCACCCTGTATACACAAAGTGGGTTTATGTTGGTGTTAGTTAAGAAGAATGTAAATTAAAATGTCTAATTATGTACATTTTTATATTTTAGTAGTGTGGTTTCAAAAATTCTTTTCCAAACCAAATGCATAAAAAATAAATAAAT
>JALDAQ010000229.1:0-11000 GCA_025584915.1 Monochamus saltuarius
GAAATATTTTAATATCGTTAAAGTATGAGAGCTAAAAATAAAAAATTATTAATGAAAAAATATAAAAGTGCATATATGCCCTTAACTGATGAGCGTTTTAGATACATTTTTAGGATTGATTAGACTAATTGCAATTACTTCTAAAAATTAAAAAAAAACTGAGAGAAACTCAAAATACGAGTTAATAGAATGATTCAAAAGGCAAATACATCAGAATTCAACAGTAAAAAATATTAATGTATTTTATTCTATAATTTAACATTTATTGACATTAGAATGTAGAAATAATTTAGTTAAGCCATCGTGACCATTAAATATTTAGAATTAATTTGAATTACTTCAATATCGTTGAAGTATGAAAGTTAATAATAAAAATGATTAATTAGAAATTATAAAAGTGTATATATGGCTTTAACCGTGAGAGTTTCAGATACATTTTTAGAATTAATTCGGCTAATTCCAATTATTTCTAAATATTAAAAAAAAAACTAAAGTACAAGAATTAATAGAATCAAAAGGCAAATATGTCCGAATACAATAGTAAAAATATTAAGGTAATGTGTTTTATTTTATAATTTAACATTTATGGTAATTAGAGTATAGAAACAATTTAGCTAAGCCATCATGACCGTTAAATAATTAGAATTAATTTGAAATATTTTAATATCGTTAAAGTATGAGAAGTAATAACAAATTAATTAAAAAAATATGAAACTGGATATATGACCTGATACATTTTTAGAATTAATTAGGCTAATTCCAATTATTTCTAAAAATTAGAAAAAATCAGAGGAACAAAAGAATGAGAGTTAATAAATTCAAAAGACCAATATATCAACAGTTAAAAATATTAACTTAATGAGTTTTATTCAAAAAACAATAAATATTTAGGAAAAAAAATTACCTTTATCGTAAGCAGCTATAAGTAACTCGTATTCCTTATTGTGTCCTTCTAAATTCTGCTTGATTTCGATATCGCCCGTCTCCCTGTGGACTTTGAACAATTCCCCGTGACCCTTGATCAATTCATAACGTACTTCACCATTTTCAGCGCTATCCATATCTATCGCGTGTACTTTAGTGATGATACTGCCCTTCTCGTCATCGACAGACACCACCGCGTAATAAGGTAAATTGACGAACATCGGACAGTTGTCGTTTATGTCCAGAATGGTAACGTTGACTATAACGTGGGCAACTCTAGGACGATCTCTTGGTGGCATGTTGCTCCTGGCCTCCACGATGAGTTACTTATCCTGCACTTCCTGTCGAATTTAACCCGTTGGTTCGTATCACGCCCGACGTCGGGCCTATGGTAAACATATTGGTGGGGTTCAAGATCCTAAACTCTAAATGTTCATTTAAGGCACTTCCCAGAACATTGACCACGCACACGTGGGTGATTTTGGTGGAGTTCTCCATGATCGATCCTTCGTAGAACGGTTTTTGGAACACCAAACCGGAATTATCAGACTCTTCCACGCGGATGTACACTTTAGCGACATTCCCAAACTGCCCATCCGAGACTCTAACTTGGAGTTTGTAGGAAGGTTTCAAGTTGTCCGGTTTCACAAGAGTTATTAGACCAGTCTTGGAATTGATGTCAAAAACTCCTAGCTTGTTCCCTTCTATTATGTCGTATTTCAAGGCACCGCTCTCCGAGCTGTCCGGGTCCGTGGCGTTAACTTGGATCACCGCCACGTTTTTATACGACGGCAATAGAAGCGTCACATTGTAAACGGGACTAGAAAATACGGGCGAGCAGTCGTTTACGTCGGTAATATAATACCTTAGCGGTGGTCTCCGACGACAGCCTGGGCTTTCCCAGGTCGGAGACCTCTACGTGGAACGAAGCTATCGTATGTCTCGTGGTCTAATAATCTTATAGTCCTAATAGCACCGGTGTTAGAGTCGATTTCAAGTATCGTCTAGGTAAGGTCTCGATGATCTCGTAATGTAATAAGGCATTTCCTTCCGAATCTGCGTCGAAGGCTTTTGATCACAAGCGGTCGCTTGTATTCGTTAAAACTAGTGATTTTATGGGGGCAGATTCGCTGATAATTCCGGTGTAGTGTGATTGTAAAAATTCGGGATGTTGTCGTTCTTATCTAATATATGAATGATCACGTTGCATGAGGCTGATATAGAGGCCTGCAAAGGACGAATAATGTATAAATACCAAATCTATACATAAAATAGTTGGTTTTAACTTTGCTGCTATTCAAATTTGAATTGTGAATGCACCAAAGCCTGTGCTTAAAATCATTTTGGAGGAAGAATGATAGAGAAAGAGACAAAAGAAAATGTGCAGAGAAGGAAGAAGAAAAGAACAGTGAATTAATGAAAACAAGAATATAATTAATAAAAAGAAGAAAAATAACACAAAAAATAAGGGACCTTACAAGTACGTAGAAGATACGCTGCCATTTTGGAAATTATTTGTAAAGAATCGGGGACATATAGACACCACAATCCAAGTAAAATTAATGAAAATATTTGCATATGCAAGTATGTGTATCCACAAAATTTAAATTTCACAAAGTTTGAAGATCCAAGACTAGAAGCTATTACTGAAAATAATGTACTTTCCACTATTTCCCTTTTCTGTATCTTGGTGTCAAAGAGTAAGAAGAAAAAATACTTCATACTCCTTGATATAGTAGCAGCAGAATTGTCTTTACTATCTTCATAAAGAGAGTGAAAGAAATCTTTAATACCAAATAAAAATAATCGCAAAATGGAACTGAGAGTTTTCCCTAAAAGAGTAATTTTAAATTAATATTACAGATGCAACTTGTTGCAATGTCCTCACCAATCATATCACAAACTTGGTAGAAGAATAGGAGGAAAAAATTCAAGATGTCGGATGTAAGGGTAAACAACAATTTGTTTACAGTTGCCACTAAAGATTATATAGCTTTTAATTGCCACGGAAGATATGTCTTATGGTATAATTCTTTGTATTTTTTTTTTTTAGGTGAAAATGTATTTTAGGAGTTACAAACTTAAGACAAATTCCTAGAGTGCATATATATCGTGAATTCCTTATATGTTCGTAACCTCGATGTTTCAAATTTCAGATATAATGGTTTGGTTCGAGATATCTATAACAGATATCTTGCACAATCGTGTGTCACCTCTAAAGAAGGTGAGGCAAGGCACATAATTTTGTCTGGGGTAGAGCATGAGAAGCCCCAAGTTGTCAAAAACCTGTGTTTGAAATATCTATTTTAGTAAATGGAACACAGCACAAATTTTCCTAGATTTTGTGAAAATATTCTTGATTATATTATGCATTATTGTACACTTTTTGTAACTAAATATCATACAATCTCAATAAAGTTTGCAAAATTACTACAATATACCGATAATTTCCGCTACACCTATACACTTACAGAACGGATTTGTTGGATTGTTGTTCACCCCATACTCGATTTATTACAAATTATCTTATGCAGATTTTGTACTTTTCTTCATTCAAGACAAAATTATACTATTTTTAAACTGTTCTGGTAACTATTTATACAGAAAAAATAATAGAAAAATATTAAAAACACAAAACTTCACACTCCTATTATGCAAGTGATCTGTTTTCACCTCTACAGCAGTTACAAAACCTATCAACAGATGTCAGCCACTTCGTGATTTTTTGGCCAATAGCAAAACAAGAGATGAAGATTTAGAAGAAGAGAGATATAAGCACAGAAAAAGGGTAAACTTGAACTAAATAATACATATAATGTAGAAATTAAATTGAATAATACTTAAAAATTATTAAAAAATACAAATTTATAAAAATAAAAAATTAAGCATGTAAATAAAAGTTACTAATCTTTAAAAGAGATTAAATAAATAATTATTTTGTCGAGGATAAAAAAATGTATTATTTTTTTGTTTTTTTTTTTTTAGATAATTTATACTACGTTTTATAAAATAATTGAAACATTTAACAAAATTCACTTACCATGTTAGTAGCTATCACAGATAAATTGTAGAACTTAGTAGTCTCGTAGTCCAAGTACTTCTGTGTGGTAATAACCCCGTACTGGGGCTAATAATGAAAGGTCCGTATTGCCGGACAAAATCTCGAACTGCAACGAAGACGTACTCTTCACATCCAGATGAGCGACATAACTGCCCAGAGACTGGTCCTCGTAAATTTCTGCAGCTATCTCCTCGGAATTGAACTTCGGTGGCGAGTTGTCCGCCATGGTAAGCATTATATGTGCGGGTATAGTTGAGGATAAAGCAGGCTGACCATGGTCCGTCGCTCTTATGTGTAAAGTGTACTCGTTGACGGTGGTCAAGTCCAAGTCCCTGGCTATGCTGATGATTCCCAAGTCGGGGTCGATGGTGAAGACATTTCCCACATTTCCCGATATGATAGAGTAGGTAACTCGGGCATTTTCGCCTTTGTCGTGGTCAACGGCAAAAGCTCGGAGCACAGCGCTGCCCACGGTAGCGGACTCGAAGACTTTTCCCACCAGGATCTTATCGGAAAAGTGAGGACTATGGTCGTTGTGGTCGTGGACAATTATCTGCACCCTAGCAAAGTTTCTCTTGGCCGGGGTGCCCCCGTCTCGCACCATGACAGTGAGGATGTGTTCGCTGATGGATTCTCTGTCCAAGCTCGCTGCTAAGGATATCACCCCCGTTATAGAGTCCAGTAGGAAGGTACGTAGTGATATGATGTTCTCCGCAGAGTGAAAACTGTAGATCAGTTTTCCGTTATCGTCTTTGTCAGTCGCTTTTAGTTTCAACACTTCCGTGTAAAGCGGAACAGCTTCCGATATTTCCACTTTGTACAGACTTTCTGAAAATTCTGGACGATGATCATTGATGTCCAACACGGAAATGTTGAGAGGAACATAAACGGTGTGTACGGTGTCGGTAACACTTATATTTAGGGTATATTCGCTCTGTATCTCACAGTCTAATTTCTGCGCTATTAAGATGTTGCCTCCGTCTCTTCCGATGTAGAACTCGTTACGATCATCACCATCTGTGAAGAGTTAAGTTAGATTGGGTTATATTACGTTAAATTAGATTAGGTTTGGTGAGGTTACGTCGGTTTGGTAAGGTTACATTCGGTTTGGTGAGGTTATGTTCGGTTTGATGGGATTAAGTTAGGTTATGAAAACATTTATATAATAAAAGTTACTTACCAACAATATCATACCAAAGGGTATCATTGTCTGGATCGCTGGCTGAGATAGAAGCAACCAAGAACCCGATTTCATCACTCTCTGTCAATTTGACAGATTGGGGGATTTTCACGACGGGTGGGTTCTTGGATGTTGCCGGTACTGGTACGATGTGGACAGACACCTTGCATATGCTGTGCTTTGAAACATTTCCTCCATCACTGACTTTGATCTATACGGAAAAGTTAAGAAATATTAAAATTCACTCCACTTTACTCTCTTAACAAACTCACGTTGAGTTCATATTCTTGGCCAGGTTCAAATCCTTTCTGAGCATACACAATTCCTGTACTGTTGTCGATTTTGAATTTCGATCGTCCTTTTCCCGATTTTATGTGGTAACGTAACTTGGCGTTTTGTCCTATGTCTCTGTCAAACGCAAGAACCTAAACAAATTTTTTTATAGAGAAAAACTTGAAGGAATTAAAAACTTCACCTACCATTTTTTTTATAATTTAATATGTCTGTATATGAAAATATCAATTTGCAATGAAAAACCAAAATGAAAAATGCAATGGTAGACTCAGTAGGTATATACATAGAGGAAAAAATTAAATTAAGCATAAATTATGTGAAAACAATACCTTTTTGTTTGATGTATTATTATTATGAATGATTTTTTGGAAATATAAAAATGTATAGACTGTGTGCATGAGTATAAAACACTATGATGAATAAAAAAATAATGAACACATCTGGCTTGAAAACGGAAAAAACCTTTCCATTCCTTATTACAATTTCATTGTTTTCAATTTGAAGTAGCTGAAGTAGTTATTATCTGGTTCATGAAAATGTTCATTTATTTTTTTAATGTAATAAGCAATAAGAGAAGGTTTTCAATTTTCTCTAAAGGCAGTATTATTTAAAGACCCCTGTTGCTTTGGTGAACTAAATATTTTGAAAAGAAAAAGTCAAATGGCACCATATAAATTAAAATCTGTTTAGCCTTTCATAATTTTTCATTAAACGAATGGTCCAAGAAGTCGCCCAAGTTATTTTAGTACACGTAAATTTCCTTCAAATTTGATTATTTCAAAAATCGTTACTCCTACCGACTTCAACAAGGTAAACCTTTTTCAAATAAAACAGGTAGGAGAATCGATTGTTTCGATGGTCAGATGGATACACTAAGCTGCAAAAAAGTTCTGCCTTTTAAACATTGTGTGCCACAAGTGTCGCCCTCTAATAGTGACGTCAAAATTTGAATTTCTCGCCCGCAAAACCCCTCGATTTACAAATTTTATATAAATATTTGGATTTCTTAAGATGTTATTTACAAATATCGAGAATACAATTTTAATTTTGACACCCTGTATCTTTTTTATTATGCGACTAAAGGAATCTGTGGTCTCGTTTTTGTTACTTCATTTAAAGACACCCTGTATAGGTGACACCCTATAGTATTGCAACAGACTGTAAATTTTACTAATCAAAAAAATCACCATGCACAATTTTTTGACACTGACACATATCAATAACACCATCATATCCATTCCTTCAATAATTTAAAATCAACCGTATCAGAAACCTTGATGAGTACACCGTTTTGGAAAAACCCTTGCAACGTACAAAAAGGAAGCCTAGCAGTACTCAATGAAGTAAACCTAGAAGTAAAATTACCAGAAGCAGAACTGGCAATCAATATCCACAATCAAGCCAATGTTGCTTTGGCTTCAGCATACGAAATAAAAAATCAGTTCATAAGTACAATATTCAGAATGGAATACGATAAAGCTGAAGAAATGTACAAAGGTAACAAGCTGTGTTTTTTGCCAACATCGGAAGATATTCCAAAATCAGCCGGACAAAGTTTATCCTTGACGAAGTTGAAGGATCTTAAATTTTCTACAGTTTTACCAGTGATTTATACCAGTCTACAGAAAGTAGCTGTAGGAGTTGAGATGCTTGGAAAGAATAACAATTATTCAAGATTTAAAAGTGTGGAATACCACCTAAGAAACGTACTTTGTGAACTTTATACAGCATTTAAGGAAAGCAAGCTAGAGATGCCCAAAGATGTTGCCAGAAGCATAGTACCAACGTATTACAGAAAGATGAGCAAACCAGCAGAAGTAAAAATAAGGGACTACGTCATTTTTAGTACATCAACACTCTAGAGTACACAGTGGAGGTTTTCAACAGTATCCTACAAAAATACCCTACGGTAAGCTTCTTCCAAGCAACCTCCACCTAGAAATCGTTCTGAACAAACCACACCTTTACCTTCAATAAAATATAAGCCATTAATATTGACGTTTTCTGTGTGTGTGTGAAAGGCACGAATGTGACGAAAAAACATCCAGTTCCGAGGTTATTTAATAATTTCCAATTAATTTTCCAGAAATAGATTTCGTTTGAGCGGACGGGAATGTTTCGTAAATTGGAAATTACTGGGTCTCATGAATCAAAACTTTTATTCGACTGTCAGCACACATTTCGTATCATATATCAAAAGAAAAGTTGAAAGGAAACGCGGAGATTTATGAAAGTTTTAATAGGAGTTTAAGTAAACAGGTATTCGCGAATTTTTATTAAATAAAGTTGTAACAAGTTAGAGGGTATACACAACACAAAATTATTTCATAAATAGGTATGCTTTTGGAAACGAATTTTATTGTATTAATTTCAAGCAACAATGGGCCATAGAGCAGGGCCGACATTACAGTAAAATGTTGCTGTGAAAAAAGAAAGGATACAAGGTGTCAAAGTTAATAGTACATTATACTATAAGGGAGAGAAATGCGTTATTTTGGCAGCGGTGCAATTTGAAGCCCGAGGGCTACAATGCACCGAGGATAAAATAGCATCTCTCCCGAATGGTATATACTACTTTTTCCACGGTCTCATAAACTAACCCATATTTTGTCAAGTAAGTAGCACCAGAATTATTGTATTCGGATTTGAGCATTTATTTAGTAGTCGTTGAGTTGTCATAACTACAAAATAAACAAACAAAAAGAATTGTCAAATTAAGGTGCTAGTTTGGTTTAGTCTAAAGTTTGTTTAGTGCACAATGAATAATTGTGAGTCGGAAGAGATTGTGGAGGCTGCAAATATTGCAATAAGCAATTTGCTGCCTACGAAGTCAAGATCTTTATACGATATAGCCTACAATCGGTTCAAAAGATGGTGCGCCGAGAAAAATGTTCAAGTATACAGCGAGAATGTTTTGTTGGCATACTTCAGTGAAAATGCAACGAATTACAAGTCTTCCACATTATGGGCGTAATATTCTATGGTTAAATCATGCTTGATAATTTACGACAACATAGATATAAGCAAATTCCCCAAGCTGATCGCATTTTTGAAAAGAACCGGTGACGGATATCAAGCGAAAAAATCGAAAATATTGACAAAGGGTGAAATCGACCGTTTTCTATCAAGTGCAGATGACAAAGAATTCTTAATGATTAAGGTAAGATTACTTTTGTTGTTAGGTATTTCAATTATTAAGTATTTTGATTTTTAATAGGTTGGATTAATTCTGGGTATTGCCGGAGCTTGTCGAACTGATGTACTAGTCAATTTAACTGTAGATGATATTGAGGATGTAGGCTCTTCCTTGATTGTAAAAATTCCAAACACTAAGACAAAGATTCCACGAATCTTTCTGGTTACCGGTTCTGGTTAAATTGTTTCCAAAATACATGTCCCTTCGTCCTCCCCACGTCAAGCATAAGCGTCTTTTTTTGTACTACAAAGCAGGAAAATGTAGTTGGCAGCCAGTTGGCAAGAATAACATGGGAAAAATTCCGAGTGTAGTAGCTTCGTATTTAAAATTATCTGATGCTGCATGTTATACTGGTCACTGCTTACGAAGATCTTCAGCGACATTACTGGCAGATGCTGGTGTGGATATCACGACAATAAAGCGTCATGCTGGTTGGAAATCAACGACAGTCGAGAGGGTTATGTCGAGAACTCCATTGAAAATAAGACCAAAATTGCTAATCACGTTTTAGTAGGTACCACTACTAGCGCAATCACAAAACTGTAAATGTAAGCGAAAGTAATATTCCTTCTAATATTAATTTTGAAAATTGTACAATGTAACATTTAATTTAAATGTCAATAATTTCAATGTTATCTTTTTGCATGAAAACGTTCTCCATAATGTAAACTCCTTGGGAATAATCGACTACTTCTATTTTAATTTTGATGTCATGAAACTGATTTCTACTCCCGACCGTGGAAAAAATAATTTTATTTGCAACCAAATATGTACTTTCCACCCAAACAAATGTCACTTTCAACTAAGCTAAATGTCAACATTCAATCAATAACCAAAGTGTTTGTTTCAAAAAATATCTTATGGGTGCAACCATACCATCAGGTCGAGTATTAGGTGAATTGTTCAAAAACGCTGTTCTCACTGCATATTTTGGATACATCCTCGATTTTGTAGTTTCAAAAATGCCAACTCGGAAAATTTCGAGATATCCACTTTATCTTTAATATTTAAAGCAGTACGCAACATTGAGTAAATAGACCAATGGGTTGACGGCGTTTAAATTTGGACAATTTCGCTAAAATAAATATCAGACCAACAAACTGAACACCTTTTTGCGATCAGCAGCTCATAAACTTTATCGTACCTTGCACGACTCTTCTTAGGTAACAAATCTTTTTTCAAACTTTCAGTGGCGTCTCTCAGTTGAGGAGCACAAATCATATCTTCTGAATCGAAAACACTGTTTTGATGGCAATCTATCGAAAATGCAACAAATTTAAGTTCATGTTTGACTTTGCTAGTGCCATAGCCAACTATTGTCAAAATGCCAGTTTGCCATCAGGCATTGCTAATGTGGCGCCCTCTATGACCAAACCTGATTGAATACATAATTTATGATTCCTTTTTTTTAAATGTTCCCTACCAAATTTGGCGACAAAAAATTATTCCAACTGTAATAGCCTGTATTTTTTCTACAGCAACATTTTACTAAAACATATTTAGCTATATCGTCATATTTTGCCCCGAAGATGTCGCTCCTGTTCTGTGACCCATTATTAATGGTCCATGAATACAGGATGTTTCTTTAAACTTCTATTTTAAACACAAAAAGAAATTATTTCATAAATATGCTTTTTTTTGGAAACGAATTTTATTATATTCCCTATATTCTCTTTTAAAAAATTTATTACATTTAGATCACGGTGATTGATGACAATATACAGAGTGTTTCGTATTGACGTCTATTTAATTTGAAATTTACTTAATAAATATCTGCTTACATTTGTATCTTAAACGACTACCATAGGATTTTCCGATTGAAAAAATAGGAATGAACAAGTCCAATCTGATGACAGCAGTTGCATTGTTGTCGGATTACTATATCTAAACATTCATAATACATGATACATCTCCTAGCCATTATTTCACGAAATGGAAAATAAATACTATGCTATCCGTCGAACCCGTTTCGTCAATCGGATCTATAAATAAAACTGTCAAAAAGTTGGATGCGTCCCTTTAATTAGAAAAGTATCGGGGATATGGATTCAGTTCCCCTCGAAATGGAATCCTACCGAAACCAATAAATTTTTAATGAAAAAGGGTGAAACACGACCTCTCCCTAAATAATTAATTCTTGTGGTTACGCGTAAGAACAAGGGTTATTCTTGGAATGCCGATTTGAGTGATGGCCTAAAAGAGGATAAAGAAACAATAAAATTTAATTCAACATTGTACAGCATTAGAAGACAAAACTCTATAATAATTCAACTACTACTGCAATAATATGAATTCTCGTATAATTGTTTAAAATATAACACGTAACATTTAATATAAATAACTGT
>JALDAQ010000230.1:0-11000 GCA_025584915.1 Monochamus saltuarius
GGACGGTGCGGTGCCGTTGACAGCTCCGGATAAAACTTAGGAACGTTCGCTAAACGGATCGATCGGAGGCCCGCAAAAGCCGGAAAAGGTAAATTTAAAGTCCTAGATGCTTTCTGTTATGCGAGCGCTGGGTTTTGAATTCGAATTTGTATCGAATTTTGCGTAATACCGAACCGAGACGTGGAGAAGAGCCTGGCAATATGGCGGGTCCTCACAAAACCTTCAAAACGTTACATTTTGCAAAGTAAGTACCCCTTTATTTCCATAAAGCCATATCGAAACGTAAACTTTGAACCTTCTACAATGTGTCGTGCCTCAGATCTGTTTTAAAATTCGATTTTATAGTGAAAATTGCGGAAATTTGCGTCTACTACAGAAACGTCAAATGGCGAGTGCGCGGTGACATTTCGAATAAATCGCAGAAAATTTCGCTAAATGGGCCGACCGGAGGCCCCAACTGCCGAAAACGGTAAATTTGAAGTCTCTAGATACGTTGTGTTATGCGAGCGTTTGGTTTTGAATTCGTTTTCGTATCGAAATTTGCGAAAATTCTAAGCAAGACGGGGTCAAAATGACGGAAGCCATAGAACAGCTGTCAAATATTTCCATCCGCTATTGCTATTTGCATTGAACTTTGCATAAATAGAATGAATAGGTGGTATCAGTGAGCTAGACAATATGGCAGACTTCAAGTCGCTTCGCTTATATACAGTGCGACTCAAAAAAGCTCGATGTACGGGGTGTTACGATAAAAATTGACGAGAAAAAATAAATTTTACAGATTCGAGGAAATTTTCGGTTTTTCGCTTCGGAGGGTTCTGTGACGTTCGTAGGCCCGTCTTAAATGCAAAGTGTTGGAAAAATGTGAAACGTTAAAAAATGTCAAAATTAAGGGAACTGAACATTTTTTGGTACGAAACTTCCGTCAGGGGACTCTTACCGCACTAATTATCGAAAAAATACGGGGTGTTTAAAAATCCGAACCATTCCTAAAAATCCTGAACATTTGTGGATTAAAAATTTTTTTTGTTCTTTCTGATGAAACTTTACAATAGTTTGTAAAAAAACTATAAAAAATATATACTTTGGTATTATTATGTATATGAATACATACTTATGAAAAAATACAGGGTGTAAAATAAAGAACCATTCTCTAGATCCACAAAATTTATGGAATTTATTTTTTTTTATGAAACTTTACGATTGTAAAAATATTATACTAATGAAAATATACAGGGTGCTTAACGAAACCAAACCATATTCTAAGAATCCCCACAATAATTCATTGAATATTTTTTATTAACTTTTCACGATGGTCTCTAAGAAATATATACTAATTAAAAAACTACTGGGTGTTTAAGAAAACTGAACAAATATTGAAACTCCCAAAATTCATGGAAATTTTTTTTTTATTTATTAAACTTCCATCAAGGATTTATTATGACACTCACTATCGAAGCAAATACAGAGTGTTTAATAATAACGAACCATTCTCTAAAAATTTTCAAAATTCATGGAATTAAAAATTCTTTTGATGAAACTTTATACAATGTTCTGTAGGAAAAATATACTAATTAAAAAATACAGAGTGTTTAAAAATAACGAACCATTCTCTAAAAATTTTCAAAATTCTTGGAATTAAAAAATTCTGTTTGATGAAATTTTATACAATGTTCTGTAGGAAAAATATACTAATTAAGAAATACAGAGTGTTTAAAAATAACGAACCATTCTCTAAAAATCCTCAAAATTCATGGAATTTGAAAATTCTTTTTGATGAAACTTTATACAATAGTTTGTAAAAATCTATATTAATGAAAAAATACAGGGGGTTTAAAAAAACCGAACCGTTCCCTAAAAATCCTGAACATTTGTAGATTAAAATTTTTTTTTTGCTCTCTGATGAAACTTTACAATAGTTTGTAAAAAAACTATAAAAAATATATACTTTGGTATTATTATGTATATGAATACATACTTATGAAAAAATACAGGGTGTAAAATAAAGAACCATTCTCTAGAAATCTAGAAATTTATGGAAGTTATTTTTTATGAAACTTTTCACAATGGTCTGTAAGAAAACTATACTAATTAAAGAACTACTGGGAGTTTAAAAGACTGAACCAATATTGAAACTCCCAAAATTCATGGAAAATTTTTCAAAATCATTGAATTAAAAAATTCTTTTTGATGAAATTTTATACAATGTTCTGTAGGAAAAATATCGCAATAAAGAAATACAGACGATTTAAAAATAACGAACCATTCTCTAAAAATCCTCAAAATTCATGGAGTTAAAAAATTCTTTTTGTTGAAACATTTCACATTAGTTTGTTAAAAACTATACTAATGAAAAAATACAGGAGGTTTAAAAACCGAACCATTCTCTAAAAATCAACAAAATTCATGGAATTAAAAATTCTTTTGATGAAACTTTTACAATGTTCTGTAGGAAAAATATACTATTGAACAAATACAGGGTGTTTAAAAAAACCCAACAGTTTCCTAAAAATACTGAAAATTAGTGGATTTAAATTTTTTTGCTTTCTGATGAAACATTTTACAATAGTTTGTCAAAAAACTATAAAAATATATACTTAGGTTTTATTATGTATATAAATACATACGTATGAAAAATATAGGGTGTAATATAAAGAACCATTCTCTAGATCCACAAAATTTATGGAATTTATTTTTTATGAAACTTTTCATGATTGTAAAAAATTATACTAATGAAAAATACAGGGTGTTTAGCAAAACCAAACCATTCTCTAAGAATCCTCACAATTCATAGAATATTTTCTTATGAACACAATGGTCTGTAAGAAAACTATACTAATTAAAAGACTACTGGGTGTTTAAAAAAATGAACCATTTTCTATAAACCTTCATGGAAGTATAATATTCTCTTAATGAAACTTTTAACAATGGTCTATATGGAAACTATTTTCATGAGAACAATACAGGGTGTTTAAGAAAATCGAATCATTTTAAAAATCCTAAAAACTTGGAATTAATAACTCTTTTTGGTTTTGATTAAACTTTTAAGATAGTTTGTAAAAAACTATAAAAAGTACATACTTAAGTATTATTATGTAGCTATATAAATACATGCTTATGAAAAATACAGGGTGTAAAATAAAGACCAATTCTCTAGATCCACAAAATTTATGGAATTTAATTTTTTTTATGAGACTTCACGATTGTTAAAAAATTATACTAATGAAAAATACAGAGTGTTTAAAACCGAATCATTCTCTTGACCTCCTCAAAATTGATAGATTTAAATTTTTTTTATAAAACTTTTCACAATAGGCTGCAAAAAAACTACCCTAATGCAACAATGCACAGTGTTTTAGAAAACCGAATAATTCTCTAGAAACCTTCATGCAAGTATATTCGTGGAACTAAAACTGTTTTTTTATGAAACATTTTACATATTCTGAAGCAAAACTATACTAATGAAAAATACGGGCTGTTTAAAGACATCTAATCATTCTAAAAATCCTTAAAACTTATAATTAAAATTTCTTTTTTGGATTTTGATGAAACTTTTTACAATAGTTTGTAAAAAACTATAAATAATACATACTTAAGTGTTATTATTATGTATACAAATACATACGTATGAAAAAATATAGGGTGTAATATAAAGAACCATTCTCTAGATCCACAAAATTTATGGAATTTATTTTTTTTTATGAAACTTTTCATGATTGTAAAAAAATTATACTGATGAAATAATACGGGGTGTTTAACAAAACCAAACCATTCTCTAAGAATCCTCACAATTCATGGAATATTTTCTAATGAAACTTTTCACAACGGTCTGTAAGAAAACTATACTAATTAAAAAACTACTGGGTGTTTAAAAAACCGACTGTTCTCTAGAAACCTTCATGGAAGTATAATATTCCTTTGATAAAACTTTTAACAATGGTCTATATGGAAACTATTTTAATGAAAACAATACAGGGTGTTTAAGAAAACTGAACCAATATTGAAACTCCCAAAATTCATGGAATAATTTTTTTTTGCCTCGGATGGGTTGTCGGATGTACGAAAGACCGTTTTATATACAACGTGTTGGAAAAATGTTGAACGTTAAAAAAATCTCAAAATGAAGAGAACTGACAATTATTTTTACTCAACTTTCATCGGGGGTCTCTTAACGCACAAATTATCGAAAAAATACATGGTGTTTAAAAAAAACTAACCCTACTCAAGAAAGGTCAAGTCGGCGATAGCCGACTTGCCACCTTTCTAGTTCTTATATATTAAAATCCGTTGTTTTTTCTCTCTCGCGAAAAAGTGGGGTTTTACCGCCACAAAGGCTTTTTTCGCGAGACGCGCAGCGGCGAGCCCGGGTGCGCGAAGCCGAATTCAGTCCTTCGGTTATCCGGTAGGCGTATTTTGGTGACTTCTCTTTACCTTTTTCGGGGCGAATTTTGCGTTTTCCGGAGGTCCGCGGCCGCCAGTTTTCCATTTTCGCGCGGATGTCGCGAAAAAAAGAGATGGATATAGCCGGGAATTCGAGAAACGTCAGTCAGATATGGGTAGACGTCCAACTATTTCGGATTCGATATTTTCGTATTTTCCCGCATTCGTTTCCACAAAGCCATGTCGAAACGTAAACTTTGAACCTTCTACAATGTGTCGCGTGCCTCAGGTTTGAGTTTAAAATTCGATTTTATAGTGAAAATAACGAAAGTTTTACTCAATTACACGTTCGGCGGTATTCGCATTCGCTCGGCCGCCGGCCGTCCTAAACGTCAAACGGCTACCAGGACGGTGCACGGCCTGTGACAGCTCCCGATAAAACTTAGGAACGTTCGCTAAAAGGGTCGATCGGAGGGCCGCCAATGCCAGAAAAGGTATGTTTAAAGTCTCTAGATACTTTCCGTTATGCGAGCCCTGGATTTCGAGTTCGTTTTTCCATAAAAATTTGCTTAAATCCAAACCGGGACGGGAGAAGAGCCTAGCAATATGGCGGGTCCTCACAAAACCTTCAAAACGATTACATTCTGAAAAGTAAGTACCCCTTTATTTCCATAAAGCCATATCGAAACGTACACTTTGAACCTTCTACAATGTGTCGTGTGCCTCAGGTTTAGGTTTAAAATTCGATTTTATAGTGAAAATAGCAAAAATTTTCGTCGACTACAGAAACGTCAAATGGCGAGTGCGCGGTGACATTTCGAATAAATCGCAGAAAATTTCGCTAAATGGGCCGACCGGAGGCCCCAAAGGCCAAAAGGGTAAATTTGAAGTCTCTAGATACGTTGTGTTATGCGAGCGTTTGGTTTTGAATTCGTTTTCGTATCGAAATTTGCGAAAATTCTAAGCAAGACGGGGTCAAAATGACGGAAGCCATAGAACAGCTGTCAAATATTTCCATCCGCTATTGCTATTTGCATTGAACTTTGCATAAATAGAATGAATAGGTGGTATCAGTGAGCTAGACAATATGGCAGACCAAGACGGGGTCAAAATGACGGAAGCCATAGAACAGCTGTCAAATATTTCCATCCGCTATTGCTATTTGCATTGAACTTTGCATAAATAGAATGAATAGGTGGTATCAGTGAGCTAGACAATATGGCAGACTTCAAGTCGCTTCGCTTATATACAGTGCGACTCAAAAAAGCTCGATGTACGGGGTGTTACGATAAAAATTGACGAGAAAAAATAAAAATTACAGATTCGAGGAAATTTTCGGTTTTTCGCTTCGGAGGGTTCTGTGACGTTCGTAGGCCCGTCTTAAATACAAAGTGTTGGAAAAATGTGAAACGTTAAAAAATGTCAAAATTAAGGGAACTGAACATTTTTTGGTACGAAACTTCCGTCGGGGGACTCTTACCGCACTAATTATCGACAAAAATACGGGGTGTTTAAAAAATCCGAACCATTCCCTAAAAATCCTGAACATTTGTGGATTAAAAATTTTTTTTTTCTTTCTGATGAAACTTTTTACAATAGTTTGTAAAAAAACTATAAAAAATATATACTTTGGTATTATTATGTATATGAATAATACAGGGTGTAAAATAAAGAACCATTCTCTAGATCCACAAAATTTATGGAATTTATTTTTTTTATGAAACTTTTCACGATTGTAAAAATATTATACTAATGAAAATATACAGGGTGCTTAACGAAACCAAACCATACTCTAAGAATCCCCACAATAATTCATTGAATATTTTTATTAACCTTTTCACGATGGTCTCTAAGAAATATATACTAATTAAAAACTACTGGGTGTTTAAGAAAACTGAACAAATATTGAAACTCCCAAAATTCATGGAATTTTTTTTTTATTTATTAAAATTCCATCAAGGATTTATTATGACACTCACTATCGAAGCAAATACAGAGTGTTTAATAATAACGAACCATTCTCTAAAAATTTTCAAAATTCATTGAATTAAAATTTCTTTTGATGAAACTTTATACAATGTTCTGTAGGAAAAATATACTAATTAAAAAATACAGAGTGTTTAAAAATAACGAACCATTCTCTAAAAATTTTCAAAATTCTTGGAATTAAAAAATTCTGTTTGATGAAATTTTATACAATGTTCTGTAGGAAAAATATACTAATTAAGAAATACAGAGTGTTTAAAAATAACGAACCATTCTCTAAAAATCCTCAAAATTCATGGAATTTGAAAATTCTTTTTGATGAAACTTTATACAATACTTTGTAAAAATCTATATTAATGAAAAAATAAAGGGTGTTTAAAAAAACCGAACAGTTCCCTAAAAATCCTGAACAGTTGTGGATTAAAATTTGTTTTTTTTGCTATATGATGAAACTTTACAATAGTTTGTCAAAAAACTATAAAAATATATACTTAGGTATTATTATGTATAAGAATACATACTTATGAAAAAATACAGGGTGTAAAATAAAGAACCATTCTCTAGAAATCTAGAAATTTATGGAAGTTATTTTTTTTTATGAAACTTTTCACAATGGTCTGTAAGAAAACTATACTAATTAAAGAACTACTGGGAGTTTAAAAAAACTGAACCAATATTGAAACTCCCAAAATTCATGGAAAATTTTCAAAATCATTGAATTAAAAATTATTTTTGATGAAATTTTATACAATGTTATTTAGGAAAAATATCTCAATAAAGAAATACAGAAGATTTAAAAATAACGAAACATTCTCTAAAAATCATCAAAATTCATGGATTTAAAAAATTCTTTTTGATGAAACATTTCACATTAGTTTGTTAAAAACTATACTAATGAAAAAATACAGGAGTTTTAAAAAAACCGAACCATTCTCTAAAAATCAACAAAATTCATGGAATTAAAAAATTCTTTTTGATGAAACTTTATACAATGTTCTGTAGGAAAAATATACTATTGAACAAATACAGGGTGTTTAAAAAAACCGAACTGTTCCTAAAAATCCTGAAAATTCGTGGATTTAAATTTTTTTGCTTTCTGATGAAACATTTTACAATAGTTTGTCAAAGAACTATAAAAATATATACTTAGGTTTTATTATGTATATAAATACATACGTATGAAAAAATATAAGTTGTAATATAAAGAACCATTCTCTAGATCCACAAAATTTATGGAATTTATTTTTTTTATGAAACTTTTCATGATTGTAAAAAATTATACTAATGAAAAAATACAGCGTGTTTAGCAAAACCAAACCATTCTCTAAGAATCCTCACAATTCATAGAATATTTTCTTATGAACACAATGGTCTGTAAGAAAACTATACTAATTAAAAGACTACTGGGTGTTTAAAAAAAATGAACCATTTTCTATAAACCTTCATGGAAGTATAATATTCTCTTGATGAAACTTTTAACAATGGTCTATATGGAAACTATTTTCATGAGAACAATACAGGGTGTTTAAGAGAATCGAATCATTTTAAAAATTCTAAAAACTTGAAATTAAAAACTCTTTTATTGATTTTGATGAAACATTTTAAGATAGTTTGTAAAAAAACTATAAAAAATACATATTTAGGTATTATTATTTAGCTATATAAATACATACTTATGAAAAAATACAGTGTGTAAAATAAAGACCAATTCTCTAGATCCACAAAATTTATGGAATTTAATTTTTTATGAAAATTTTCACGATTGTAAAAAATTATACCTATGAAAAAATACAGGGTGTTTAACAAAACCAAACCATTCTTTAAATATCCTCACAATTCATGGAATATTTTCTAATGAAACTTTTCACAACGGTCTGTAAGAAAACTATACTAATTAAAAACTACTGGGTGTTTAAAAAACCGACCGTTCTCTAGAAAGCTTCATGGAAGTATAATATTCCTTTGATGAAACTTTTAACAATGGTCTATATGGAAACTATTTTAATGAAAACAATACAGGGTGTTTAAGAAAACTGAACCAATATTGAAACTCCCAATATTCATGGAATAAATTTATTTTTGCTTCGGATGGGTTGTCGGATGTACGAAAGACCGTTTTATATACAAAGTGTTGGAAAAATGTTGAACGTTAAAAAGTCTCAAAATTAAGAGAACTGACTAATTTATTTTACTCAACTTCCATCGGAGGTCTCTTAACGCACTAATTATCGAAAAATACATGGTGTTTAAAAAAACTAACCCTACTCAAGAAAGGTCAAGTCGGCGAATGCCGACTTGCCACCTTTCTAGTAAACTTTAAAGTCTGTTGTAAATAGCATTGTAAGAACTTTTTAAATAAATATTACTCAACCCTCAATGCCATTTAAATATTTTGGGGTGATCTTTACCTTTGCTTGGGGGTGAAAGAGGCGGAGTGAAAAATACCAGCAAAGAATGTCCCCCTATAATTTAAAATCGACGGGTCTGAGAGATTTTCTACAATCGCAGTTCCTGAAAATGACTCTGTTTCGTTTTCATTTGGCCGCCCTGTATATTTCGAAAGCAGTAATAACACGGCAATAAAATATACCCTGAAAATTATAAAACTGTAAAAAAACTAAAATACATACATCATATATATATATAAATAAATTTCACACTATTAATATGCGGTCACCGTTCTTTCAGAATGCGAATACAGTAAAATGACAAAATATGGCATGGAAGTTTAAGCAATGATGTATATTTAGACGTACAATGAAATGATTATTATATTTTCGAACTTACCAACCCCATTTTATTTCGTTTTTCAAACGTCATGATAGTAAAGGTTTCCTGGCTTCGTTTGTGGCAAAGATGGCGAATGCAATTACTAGTACAGCGACAAATATACATGGATTGACATGACAACATAATGATAAGCTACGCTAAGCACATTAGTATGACTAACTTAGATTATCTGTATTGGAGTACATTAAATTTATCGAAATTTGAGGTACAGGTGTTTACCTGTATTTTTGTATATATCCTTCATTTTTATTTATTTATTCAGTAATGTTTATTGACTTCATTATATCAAGGTGGCAGTACATTTGTGGTAAAATACATTTGTAACTATAAATATTCAATTAATTTTTTGTTCATAATGGTTATTGCTACAATAAGAATGTTTTATTTTTAGAAAATTTTGAATTGCTTATTTATTATTTATATTTTCCGATAAATAATGAATTAGTTTGTTAGTTACAGCAAAATAGAATAGTATCTTAAATAATCAATTCAAATTCCTAGCAAACATAATGGAAAAATATAATATTTTTACCAAGATTGAAGAAATATGGTTTCTTTTTATTTATTTATTTATAGAAAACAGGGACAATCACAGGCTTTACAGCCCAAAACAATGTCCACAAGATACTTAAATTAAATATACAAATGCAGTAATAATTGCTATAATAGAGAATGTTAACCTACAATAGTAAATTCCCTTAAAAGTTTTTTTTAAACCGATGAGCAAAAAGTGAAAGATATCTAGATGACTACTCGTATAGTATAAGTTGTATTTATGGAAGAATTTTGACCAGAGTTAATCCGGTAAGAAATCTCATAAAACAAAGCAGTTATTCTAAAGTCATATTGCGGTAAGCCGATCAAGGCTAGTAAATCTGGAGAATAGATCAGACTATTAAAAATTGTATATAGAAATGTTGCTTTGGAAATAATTCGTCGATTTTCTAATGAATTTGTTTCTTAATAACGTGCTACATTGAAAAGAATACACACCATGCTCTATGTAATATAAATATCTTATATATCTAATTTGCACGGACTCAAGTCAAGATTTATATATGAAATATTGAGAACTCCATACTATGGAGGCAAAGTTGATTATGTTGTGCACATATGCAAAATATATAGACTTAATAGAACAAATTGACTTAAAATTTTTGCAAATTCTGATAATAAAACTAAGCATTTTGTTACTTTTTAAAGTTATGTAATCAATATGAGAAAAGAAACTCATGTTCCTATCAAAGACAACGGCCTTTTATTTCTTCAACTTGATTTAATATATTTTTAATATATTTATGTTATAATTGTAAGATTATATGTTATGGTTACGGGTGAAGCAAATATAAAAACACTTATTTAAATCCAATTATCGGAGTTACTTATTTGAGAATACATTTTTAAATCATCTACGTAAAGCAAAAATCTACAAAATTTGAAACAGTGACGGATGTCGTTGATGCAGATTAAGAATAGTAACGGTCCCAAATGTGATCCCTGAGGAACATCTGACCTTACAAGATAGGGGGAAGATTTGTAACCACTAATGGTTACCAATTATGACCTGTTGAATATATAAGAGGTAAGCCACCTCAGTAAGTCACCAGGTACACCAACTTGAAACAACTTAGAAATGAGTATGTTATGATCGAATTATGATCGTTTATCGAACGCTTTGCTGAAATCAGTGTACACGGCATTCATCTGAGTTTCACTATCCATAGCAGTAGTAATATATTGGAGAGCATATTACTAAATTAAATTCGATAGATCTATGCTTCTCAGGAATTATTGAGGATTTAAGTGCACTAAGTAATTATAACACGTGTTAAAATTTTGGTAAG